>JAQGAD010002228.1:0-14476 GCA_034696625.1 Isotomurus palustris
TTTAGAAGCCAAAACAAACCCACGTAAGATGTAAACAAAGCAATGTTTATTTTTGTCATTGGTATCTCCTCCACACTTCACAGTATAGTAGCAGTGCGCTTGTGAGTTTGAGTCATTCGAGTGTAAACACTGCAATCACTGCGTCCGTTCGCTTGACTTGCTGAGATTTCTGACATTTAACGTGAACTTTTATATTTACTCGCCAATAGAAAGATCGCACGTTGCTTATTCGAAACCTACAAGCCGCAAACCCATCAGTGCAGGCTTCGCAACCATAGCTTTCTCTGTCATTCGATAGCTTCATAACGTTATTTCTTTGTTGTGGAAAAAGTGAAGGGCTCACTCCGCCGTAAACCAGTGTAGAGTGTAGAGCCAACACAGGAATTTGTTTTGGTAAGAAGGCGTCAAAAACGGCGTGGGAAGGGTAATCTTTAGGGAGTTTCATCTCATTTTGTCATTCTTATTTTAATCAAGCTTCCTTGAGGACATGGAGGACAGCACACACTCCGTTGATGACTTCGAACGAGTTGGAGAGCCTGGTGGGGAAGAGATTGCGGTCGAACGGGTCAACGTTACCAGCAGCGCAGGTGGAGAACCTGAGGATGAGGTATCAGTAAGAAGCTCGACGCGTTCATCCGTGTCGCGCAGCAGTGGAGTGGGAGATGGGTGAGTGAATGGGGATTTTCTTTTTATATTGTAGAATAAAGACTTACTTAAATGCTTTGTTCATTTGCTGCAGGGGTTCTTTTGTTGGAGAAGTGGACGCAGGGCCGTCTGAGAATGACTTGCTGAGAATCATGGAATGTCCTGTGTGTGCGGAGTTTCCAATTCCACCGATTTACAATTGCTCGAATGGACATTTCACCTGTAATGAGTGCATTCCGCTGTTAACTGGTTGCAGTTTGTGCGAATCGAAGTTCACGCAGGTGAGGAATTACGCCCTGGAATCAATCATCGAATCTACCAAGTTCAAATGTCGATACAATCAGCAAGGGTGCGAGGAAAGAGTTGGTGGAGCGGAGTATCGAAGCCACTTGGACATCTGTCCTTATGGGTAATTTCAATTAGGATTTCAAAATGTATGAGTGTGAGCAAAAACAAACTCTAAAATCTTCCGTTTTGATATTTTGATTTATAGCCCGGCGATTTGCAATGAGATGAGATTCACTCAGTGTAACGACAAAGTTATTGAACGAGTCAATTATGTTGACCATCTTTATCTTTGCCACAATGCAAAAGGAGTTAATTTTGATTTTGATGATCACATCAATGCTAAACGTCTTATCGCGACGTTTCTTCAAACGAAAGGTAATGTTTTAGATTTATTTTATTGCCGTAACTGTATACTCTTTAGATAAAAAGTTTATTCTAAAAATCCTTACATAACCATTTTTGTAAATTATAGGAGACGACTTTTCTCCTCTCTTCATAACTTCTGCATCAACAGGACAATCTTTCTTTGTGTTTACAAAGAAGTACAAGTCGTTTTATTGTTGGTGGGTGGCAGGTTTTAAGCCTAAAGATTCAGAGACATCAATTGCAAAGTTGACTTGGTCAACCAAAGACGAGACCGCTTTGACTGAAGATTATCAGACTGGTGTTAGTTACAATTCTGAAGACACTCCTGGAGAAGCTGCTGCTAATCTTCACCCTTATGGCTTGCAATGGATCCTTCCAATTCATTCACTCAACAAACCTTTCAATGAAATCCGAGATTCTGGATTGTGTGCCGTATTACCCGACACACACATGCAGCCGTTTGGTAACACCAAGAAAACTCATTCTGGCACTTCTGAAGGCGAAGATACTCAAAACATCGAGTGGAATTTGACTGTGGAAGTCCTACCGTCAAAGCAAGCACAAGAAAAGAAAAGCAAAGTCCCTCTGTTCGTGAAGCCTAATTGGGAGGATTGGCTGAACAAATTGCGGCTTATTTTCCCTGTCATCGCATTGATATTCATGATAATTGGTGTTGCACTTCTTGGAGCAATTTATATCAAGACTTCATCAACGTCAACGTCTACAGAAGACATCAAGCAGAAGAACGAACAGGTTTTTGTTGAGAACGTAGGTTTTGACTCTGAGAAACTCGACAATATGAAGCCGTACCCGCATTTAAATGACCCTGAACGACTAGAAGGAGACGAGTACGACAGCTATCGAGGATTTTACTACAATCGAAATCAAAAAGCCCGTCAAGATGCTTACAGGCAAAGGGAAGGTGAAAACTACGGAAGTGGACGAGAAGGAAAAAAGTACGAAAGATATGGAAAAGCACGTAGAGGTGTATATGGTTCTGGAGCACCTGAGCACGATGACGAGTTTGTGGGCTATCGAGGATTCTACCACCAAAAGAATGTAGAAGATGAGCCGAAGCAAGAGAGTGTCAAGCAACAGGAACAAGCGAAGATTGATACTGATCCTAAGACTATTGCAAGTAAGATGGTGAAGAAAGTAGTTTCTTTTGTTGGAACCCAATTACTGCGAGTCTTAGGAATCAAGCAAACAGAAGAAACCAAGAAATCCGAAACTACTCCTAAGAAAGAGAAAATATCTTTGCTAGGAATCGAAATCGAGGGATTAGATTTTGTTGGAGTCGTGATGGCCAAGCTGTTCTTCATTACCTTCTGCCTCTTTTGCTTGATTACTGCGCTGGTGAGTCTCACCATGTACAAACGGTGGATTTATTCGCCTCCTCCAGGAGTCAGAAGAAGCAGACGCACCAGATCTACTACTGGAAGGGGAACTACCCCTGGCAGACACGGACCACAAGAAAATCCAGATACAAACGAAGAAGGAAATAGAATTCCACCAACTTTTGAAGATTTTGTAAGAAGACGACCAACTTCCTATTGATTTCCAAGCGAATAACTGATGAGCTGTGAAGATATTGATGTCTAACAGTATAACAACTATTTATGTTCCTATGCAAGTTAAATGGCTGTCTGATAAAACATAACTACCTACTTAGGTTTAACTCGCATTTACGATACGATATTCGAATGTACAGAAATGTTTTTCAGTGGTTTCAATTCATTTTATGGTTTTATATTTAGTGACTTCTTGTAAAAGTAATGTGTGATTACAATTCATGAGAATTAAAATTTCCAGTAAGAACATCCTTATTCCTAGCTTATTCCTATTCCCTTCATATCTACAAACGCGACGTATCGTTCTAAACTGGATTGTTTGGGTTTCCATGATCCTTGTTTTTTCAAAAACTGGGCTAACAGCAACCAAGGTTGCTAGACGCTTTTCGTCATTTCCCTGCAATAAGATAAGCGCAGCCACGACGACAACGAAAAGCGTTTAGCAACCTTGAACAGCAACTCTCTCCCGATCTTTCAAGTCCAAACTGATGCCGTAATTCCGCAGTCCCAGTCACACCTTTCGTACTACTTACTACTACTTACTACTACTCTTCGTTTCTTCAGGTTCCAGTATTAGTGCGTCTAATTTTCAGGACAAAATGGACCGAATCAGAAGGTGGTACAACGGTTTACCATATTTCACACGAAAGTGGTTAGGATCAACTCTGATAATGTCTCTTTGTGTGCCTTTACTAATTGATGGCCCTAAGCTTCTAATTCTTGACAAAAAAATGGTTACCTTTAAACAACTCCAGGTATGGAAAAATGGAACAATATTATTGCTCAACTCTCTCAGCAGTTTCACTAGACTTTATTTTCTTTCCAGGTGTGGAGATTTTTAACATCCGTCCTGTACCACCCCTTCGATGTACGTTTATTTTTCAACTGTTTCCATTTAGTTGCCTTTTCTGAGCGTTTGGAAACAGGTATCTAGGAATATTACAGGAATTGAATGACTTCGTAATTCTCGTTGTAATAATCTATAATAACGATATAGGGCCGGAATATCACGGATTACGTGCAGACTACTGTTTCCTACTAATCTTGATCTGGCTGGGGTGTACGATTTTGAGTCTCTACGGGAAAGTTCAGGTGAATTGTGGAACAATTATTAAAACTGATCTATGACGGGGACTAATATAGTGTGTTAAATATTAATATTATGTAAGTTGCTGATGGAACCAATGTTAATGAGCATTATCCACATTTGGACCAGCTTAAACCCGGATGTGATATTTATTTTTTGGATCGGACTACGTGTCAGAGGTGAGTATTTAACCTTGGTTCAAGTGGCCTGGACCTGGTTCATATTTGACGAAGAGTAAGAAATCTTAAGCAATGAAAATCCAGTCAGTGTGAGGTCTTTCAAATAATTACGTCACTTTCTTCTCGAAGATTATTAGGGCAACAGTGCATCGGAATTTTGGTAGGACAGGTATACTTCTACCTCCGATTTGATTTTCATCGAAAGTACGGGGGAAATCCGTTGATTCAGACTCCACAATTTCTGTAAGTGAACATACTTTGGGAAATAAAAAGTATTCTAATTTATAAATACTATCATCTAAATTATTGTTTGTTTAGGATAAACTGGTTCGATAATCATCACTGACTTGGATGACCGTTCTAGGAAGAAAGGCTCCTGAAATTATTTGTTTGAAAATATTTGTTTATATTCAGTATTTCGAAATACCAAGTGTTATTCAGTTCACGCATTATGCTACTTTTCATGTTGATTGAAGAAACACCATAAAATCTGTATTTGCTTTTCGCGAAAACTGATTCACTTCATGAATCAGAAATACAGACTCCACATTTCCAAACAAGACTTGCTTTGTGCAGTTTTTGTCAACATGTATATACTTCATCATCTAACATGGCGAGCTATTTATGCACTAATTCAGAATTTAGATCAAACTCAACTTTATTCTCTTGGTTCTCTATATCGATTACTCACTAACTCTACTCAAGGTTATTTAAATGCACAATCATCTATGGATATTTTTACATCATCAGACGGGTGTAAAGTGCAACCTGCGAAGGAAATTACTGTCATGCTTCATAAATCAATCCTTATCATGATTCATGAGTGTGCAATGAAATGACTTAGACACGTAGCTTTCAAAGAATCTCGTGTGTACTAAATATTAAGAAAGTAGGGTCGTTCATCGTTGTTTATTGTTTCAGGTTCATTTTTGCATTGTTCAAATGGCAATTGGCTGACTCACAAGTGTCAAGAACAATGACACAATAAGCTTATTTAATATTTTCTGTCTGTGACCAACTTTATGTTGACGAGTGATCAGTTGCTTTCTAGAAATTGACCTAGAAATACTATAAATACTATTAGTACTTTTCTCCACGTCACAAAAAAGATAGAAACTTCCAAACTTCCAACTGCTAAAATGTGTTATACAGTAGGATTACTGTTCACATTAGTTGGAGTACTGCTGACAACCGTTTCAGGGCATCCTCAAGACCCAGCTCAAAACAGCCCTGGAGAAAATGAAAGAACAGCCCGATCGCATAATGCACAATCCATTCCCATTCCACAAGTTCCATTGGCTCCAAACTGTTTAGGAAGTGGGTTTCCAGGCAGTCCCAATTGGAACGCTTGCTTCCAAAAGTTCCACTCGGACATGGCAAATTTCAATAAACAAATGCAGATCTACAACCAGCGAGTTATCGATGCCAATTCGCCACTTGATGATTCCCGGTAAGACTTTTACACCTTAATTCTACAAAAACAAAACGAAGTTATTCATATTCAAGTTTCCTAAACTTCCAGGGAAAGCCACTCCAACAATGGCAGGCGTTACACAACCAGTTCCTCCGCTAATGGATTCTCAGTGAGAACCACTGGAATTCCAGTCTCCATAATGACACGGAATTCGCTCATGTACTTCAAACTAAACGTAGGGAACTTCAACTCCTACGCAAAGAGAGTAGAAGGGAAGGAGATACTCGTGGATATAATCACTGCGGAAGGAGAGAAGAAATACGTCGCTTTGAAATTCCCTGAAGGAGTCAAACCCTCCGATATTAAATTCGACAGGTCTTCAGATTCCATAATGATCACGACTCCTTCCAGAACAGGCGGTGGCGGTGGAGTTCGCACTTCCTCCTCCTCCTCCTCCGGAGATGGACGATCTCACGTTTCCCATGTGTCCTCCGTCTCGGATGATGGAACCAGCTCCGGTTTTTTCAGCAGCAGCAGCAGCGTTGGAAATAATCCTCCACCAGTTTTTCCCTTCGTGAATCCTCCAATGAATCCTTTCTTCAGAATTCCTTACTTCGATGCTCAACCACCAATGTGGTTCTTCTAGAATTGCATCTTTTTCAAATTTCAAAGACATAGCCCTGCAGCCAACACAGGAAATACATTTCTTTAGACTCAGGAAAATAAATTAGAATGTAAAAAATTGAATTGAATTTGAATAAATGCTTGTCGGTCTATCTCTAAACACTTTCATCTTTGATGGGTGCGTGGATGGTAAATGGGTGCCAAGAAGTAAAACTAACCCCTTCTTCATATTGGCAATTGGCAATATTTATTCACAAAAGAAACTTAGCATTGTTCCAAGTTTCAAGACCAGATTCAGTTCTGCAGTTTAGCATAAAAATTAATACCTATTGTTAGTAGTTATTATTGTATTCCAGAGACCACATCTTTTCCAACATGGTAAGATCCGATAGAGACGCACAGTAAATGTAAAACCAGCATATTTATTCAATCAAATCTTCATTCCAGTTAAGACTAATATTGGCCTTATTATGGGTTCAATCCGTCATGAGTTATTTTGCTTGTGGAGCTCCACTTCCAAGTCCTTCTTTGACTGCCGAGGAATTAGAGATTTCCCCCTTGGCTGATGGACCTCCAAGTCCTTCATTGCCTGATGAACCTCGAAGACCTTCATTACCTGAGTTGACTGCCGAGGACGAAGAAACCATAATACGGCGTTCGACAGAAGAACCAGCGATCCTTGAGAGCATGGAGAATCAGCCAATAATGGAAGCCAGTTTCCCACAACCACCTACCAGCCAGGAACGCAATATCCCGTAAGATTATTTCCAATTAAGTTTTACACACAGAATGTAAGATGTTAATCTTCAGAGTTTGTGAACTTACAGGAACCCCATTCGATACGCCACTTCTTCCTCGTCTCAAGGATATTCAGTGAGAACCACACGAATTCCAATCTCCACAATGACACGGGACGCATTCATGATCATCACACTCAGTGTTGGACTCTTCGAAGACTTCACAACGACAGTAGAAGGGAATGAGATTCTCATCGAGATAAATATGGGGGAAGGACTGATGAAGCACGCAGTTATTAAAATCCCTAGGAAATACAAAGCGTCCGAGGTCATGATCGAAAGGTCACCAGATTCCATAATAATCACAGGCCCTTCCAACACGCGACCTGGTGCAGGTGGAGTCTCAACATCGTCTCGATCCAACGCTAAAGGTGGAGTCAACTTTGCCAGTGCTTCCAGCTTTTACATCGCACCTGCTGAAGCTTAATAAGATCCTTCTTCTGATTGATGAATCCCCTTTTTCTGAATTCATTACCCAATTGTGGCTTGTGGTCCTCCTAGAAATTACCTATTCTCCATAATTATTACTTCATTAGAAGATCATCTTTGTTATAATATCCACAAGATTGGAAAACCCGTCCAACCAGCAGGTTTTTTGTGAACCTCGCACAATGCAAATAAGACATTAATAAAGTTGATTTCGCAAATCGCACGTAGTCTATTGGAGAGTATAGCTTAGGATTCGTAGTTTCGTAGGAATGTCCTATCACACGGCTTTTTCTTCGTATCTCCTCCGAAGAAGTTCACGTTCAGAAATCAGCAGCCTTCTTGATTCTTGGTTATTGGTTGGCAGTTGTTATTGCATATTGCATCCTCCCCAGACAACATGTGTACTTACTAATCAAACATCATTCAATATTCCAATATGGTAAGATTTGATAATAAAAGCCACGTAATAAATATAAATTAAAGCCTTAATTGCCTTTTAAATCATTCCAGTTAAGACTGTTGGCCTTATTTGGAGCTTTTTTGGCTTCGATATTCGTCCTCTGGGTTAATTCCCTCGCGAGATCTCCGTTTGCTTATGGAGCTCCCAGTACTTCTCCAATCAGTTCTGAGAGTGACGAAAACTTGGGTCCGTTGATACAAGAATTCATAGCGAACTGTCAGAGCAAAAGTTTAACTCCTGAAGTAGTCGACGACGACTTGTCCACTCCCCTCAAAGAATTCATCGAACATGTCAGCAAAGAGTTGGACGGAAGGAGCAAAGATAAAGACGTCGTTGTTGATGAAACCGCAATGGCTGAAGACAGAATGATGCCCATCAATTCTAAACCAAGGTTCCTCAAGAACGATAATTGCAGCTGTGTTAACTTTTACAAATGCGATGTGAGTTCGGATTCGGACCGAATTCTCGGGAGCAGCGAAGGAGATGATGATGACTTGTCTTTAATTAATATTCGTCTCAATGTTCCCGAAGGAGGATGCAGTCATTACTTGGAAATCTGTTGTGAGGTTGTCATTACTAATTAATTGTGCGATTAGTTAATTAATTAGTTCTCCGTTAATTGTTCGTCCTTTAATCGTAGAAACTTAAGCAGCAGTCTCACTTGGACAGACTCCCTATTAAGCCTCCACCTAAGAAACAGACCAGAGTTTGTGGAGACAGAAATCCTGATGGAATTGGATTCCGAATTCTCGGAGGTAAAAGTGGAGAAGCTCAATTTGGGGAATTCCCTTGGATGGCTGCAATTACGAAGAAAACTGTTCAAAGATATCCAGACGATAAGCCCATCGAATATGTCGGCGGAGGTTCACTCATTCACCCTAGAGTTGTAATGACTGCAGCTCATGTCGTCAAAAAGTAATACTTAATGCAAAATCTATTCCTGCTCTGGATTAGCTTGGCTATTACTAACACAGTTAACTTCTTTCAGCTTATCTGTGGAAATCCTAGCAGTCAGGTTGGGTGAGTGGGATTCCCAAACTGAAAACGAAATCTACCCGCATCAAGACTCTTCAGTTGATCAAGTAGGACTCATTTACACTTGATTAATTAGCCAAATAGTTCACAAAGTACCAAATAACTCTTGCAGGTCATATTTCACGAGGATTACACTGGAAAGCACTGGCTGAAAAATGACATCGCTCTAGTCATTCTCAAAGATGAGATCGAATTAGCTCCCAACATCGCTCCAATCTGTTTACCAAAAGAAGACGCGAATTTCGACGGTCTCAAATGTCAAGCCAGGTAACAGCTTAATTAATTATCTGAAATAAAAAAATAGCGTCCAAAAACAATTAATATAATCATTAATTCTTGTTCACAGTGGTTGGGGAAAAGAAGATTACAGTAAGTAAGATTTATTCCTATTGAAAATCGGGGAAATGGGAAACTTAATCTTCTCTTAAATCCTCCACAGGAATCGACGGACCCAATCCCGTAATTCTGAAGAAGATTGACCTTCCCATCGTCCCCAGAGACGAATGCGAGGAAAGACTGCGACAAGAAATTTCAAAGAGAAGTAGTAAACAATTTAGTCTGCATCCATCTTTCGTGTGTGCGGGTGGAGAAGCCGGAAAAGACACGTGTAAAGTAAGTCACTCTCAAATCTCTCGACGCTAATCACTGGGTAAAGGTGAGTTCCCTAAATTCGACTTCGCGATACTTTCTTCAGGGCGACGGAGGAAGTCCCTTAGTCTGCAATGTCCCGAACACTCCCTACTACGTCCAATATGGAATGGTTGCATGGGGACTTGGTTGTGGGAAACCCATCCCCGGAGTCTACGTAAACGTCCCTTCATTTGTCCCATGGATAAATGCAAAAATGGATCAACTAGGACTTGACAAATCATTCTACACTCCCTGAATAAAGACTCCTAAAAACTTCTAATCTATTCCATCAAAAAATCAAACCTCTTAGCATTCACACACACACACACACACTCCCTTTTAAACTTCTAAACTTTTAATGAAACCCAATTCCCCGTCGTTTCCAGTAAGGCAAACCTCAAGATAATTGCTCCATTTCAGCCCCATCGAAAGCGACAGATTCACTTAAGCACAAGTCAAGTTGCTCATTTCATTCATGCCTTTAAAGTATTCGAAGTAGTTGGTTAGTTGGTGGAGAAGTGAAGGAAGAATGTGTCGTTACACGGCAAAAAGTGAGGGCAGGAATGGAGACAAAAAGAGAAGAGTGAGAGGAAGGATCGAGAGACTGGTGGGTGCTCCCAGGACACAAGAAGAGATCCGTATCGGTTCTGCAGCTCTGCTTAAGCAAAGAGAGTATAGATCTCCTAATACGCCTAATTATACATCCAACAAACCCGACTCTCTTCTCTCTCATCTTCTTCGCCTAATCCACTTCTACTCTCTTTCTTTCTTTCTTCAATGAGATGAGCTTCTTCACATTGTTCGCAAAAAATCCGACAAGGAATTCACTGACATCATCTCAGATTCTTCTCCGTCTGAAGGAACTTAAGGTTTAAGGATACGCGCAGCCAGTGTTCTGTCACTTCCTTCCTTGAGACTTCTCGTACTGCGTTTGTGTGTCTCTCCTGTGTAGTGACATTCAATTCCCAAAAGATAAGCTTCCAAATCTCCCTTTATCTTTAATTCCTTCTTACGCATCTATGATTCCTTTTGAGTCTTTTTCTCTTTTCCCCACATTCTCTCATTCTTCTGAATTAAATCGATAAGTGTAAATTGCTTTATCATCCAATTATGTTTTATTTTTACCCAGAACTTCAACTTGAAGTATGCAAAAAGTGCAACTCATCCTTATCATTACAAGCAGAAGCATATGATGAGGAATGTATCACAATGTAAGACTGTGAGTGTATCTCTGTATATGGAGGCATTAAGTACATTAAGTACAGATGATGATACTCTCTTCGTGCTTCCACACACACTCCAGTGAGCAAGAAAAGTCATTTGCCAAACCTTCTCGACTTGCATTCTCGCTTCTCCCTACGGATAACCTTTTTGGCTTGAGCCAAAACTGAATTTTTGCATTTGCAAATCGCAATCGCAACTCCCATGCATCCGAATTCGCTTACTTTTTACTTCTTAACCTAACTACACACACACACACTCAGACTTTTGTTAACCCCGCAGCAGCAGAAGTCTACTGCTGAGCTGCTGAGCCAAGTAAAACACTCTTTCTGTCTCTCCTCCTTTACAAATATACCTAAAAAGCTTTATTGCTTTTATATTAAAAAAAACTCCTTATGGTGAAAGATATCCTTTCAATCCCAAAGACTTCTAAAACTACTAATTGAATTCCCATACTGCTCATCCGCAGACATTTTCTATCTCAGTCCTAAATTCTTCTGTCTTGTGATTTCTTAATTACTCCTAAGGCAAATTCACGGGACATCTACGAATAAAATCTTAAAGTTACATCATCGCAGTATTTGTTTTGTGCTCGAGTGATTTTCAATAGACAGAAAGAAGAACAACATTTGGTCCATTATCATTTGGAGGAGAAGAAGGAGTGCCTTAAAAAGCAGAGTGTTAAATTAAAGGCTACTCTCCTACGAGGCTTCATACTTTTGCTGTTTTGCACGACACAATCTCATTCACCATCTCTTCATCATACGAAGTTCAGAGGCTGGTTAGCTAGCTGGTTACTTGCACTACCAACTACAAAACTACCAAACTACAAAACTACAAATACTTACCACCCTCCATACCACCAAGTACCACTTCTTCCATTCTTCTACACTTCTCCTTTACTAACTACCAAGCACCGTGCACACCAAGCGTGTGTATTTCAAGTCTTAAGGAACATTCGTAAAAGACCAAATCTCCTGACTTCATTTACTCTCCCACTTCTTCTGTCTTTTACTACAACTACAAGAGGAGCGAGACCAAGATCACTTTACTCACTTTACTACGACTTCTTCGTTACATTAAATTAGATCTATTTTTAAGAAGGAGACTAGGGTGCTACTGCTACTCCTTCTCTTGCATCAACTTCAACTCTCCTCACTACTCCTGAGTTAAGGTTCTCTTAAAATCACCCAAATAACAAAACGTCATTTAAAAAGTGACTTGACTCCAGAATTCCAAGAGAAGTAGTAAACTACCGAGTCAACCAGCGTTACATGAAACACTTCAATCGCTACAGTGCCTTCGCCTAGCTTCTGTGCTCGCCTATCCTTGAGCATCTCTAAAGTTCGGTATCCTCCCATTTCAAATCATTATTGGAGATTCTAAACTCAAACTCTAAACTCCAAACTCATCTTCTTCAAACACAAAGCAAGAAACAACGAAGAATCGAAAGCCTCTGTCATTAGTAAACGGCTGCACTGTCCAACCCCACACACACACACACACACACACACACACACAAAACACACCCGACTTTTCTCAGGAAATCCCAACCCAAAAGGCAACAGGGAGAGAAGGCTTTAAAGTGGTAAGAAACTCGAGAAAAAGTCATAAAACAAACCACACTCCAAAACTAAGTTCCAACTTGAGATCATAAAATATTTCAGCATTTCTAATTGCTAAATCACTCTAATTTGTCCTACAGCTTTGGAGCCATTAGTCTCCAGATATTCCTCCGTTTCATTCCACACTTCTTATTCTTCTTCACGGGTCTGAGAACACAAGGTCAGCTTCAAAAGCTTCAAAAGCTCCTCTCCGTCTCTCCGCAAAACAAGGTACGACTAAAGTTTATATTCATCCTCAAATATTACGTGTGTGCATCATATTATTCTGATCTGATACCATCAACCCTGTGCGTTTTTGCACTCAAGCCAAGGCCAATAAAACAGTTCCATTGGATGACTCTTGTTACAGGAAACGCATCGGGATTTCTCGCCATGCATTCACAACTTCTGCTGGACTAAAAAAGTTACTTTGAAAGTGACTATTCGCCACAGCAGAACTTCCCAGTGAATTAATTCCATCCATCATCTCCTCCCCACATACAACTAGACAAGATACTAAATAACAAAGACAAACGAAAGTGAAAGTGAATCTTGTTGTAAAAAAACTCATCACTGGACCTGGCTCATATTTTTCAACCGAACGACCTACTACAAAAATAATACAACAATATTCCACAGACATTAAACGGTGCTTAGCATTCATCGGACAAGTACCCCATAAACTTTATCTACTCACACACACTCCCAATGTCCCAATAAAGCGGAGACTTACACATGTAAGAAAATAAAAGTGAGGTAAACCATATGTGTGTGTCATTAGGTGAAGTGTTGAAGTAACAAGTTACCTCGGAGTAAATTAGGGGTACGCACTCGTTGCAATATAATCTTCGGTAAAAAAGAGAAAAAACCGGAAATGGGATCTCCATTTGCAATGAAGCATCGTCGTAACCCTATGTCCATAGGTCTTCATTCATCTCTCGCCCCGACTGTAAGTAAATCTGTCACTTCTTCCTTCTTCACATGATCTCATCCAGCATCTCTCTCTCTCTCTCTCTCCGATACAATCTTCCTCCCTTACTTAAGCATCTCCTCACCACACACACACACACACACACACACACACTTACTACATTGTGCACAAGCTTATCTCCAAATTAAGTGTGACTTGGTCCTTTTTTTCACCTAAAAGTCATCATCATCATCCACACCAAAAGAAATATGACATGTTTTTCTTCACATGATATGCATCCTTGCAACAACACCACCTTAATCATCACACCCTTCAAAAAGCTTTTTTAACGGGGATGAAAAACGTTAAAAACCCGCACCGGCACCCATGCCGGCTTCCTAGCCTAACTTTTATATATTTTATATCGACTCCTTAAGCTTAAGCACCGAGTCTTCTGTGTGCGTTACAAATAATAATAATAATCCCTAATAAGCTACACACGTTAAAAACTAAAAACACACACGGTTGGTTTGAAGAATGAGATGCATTAGCGCATAATTACGTCTGAGCTGCATTAAGGAAAAGTGCTGTAGGACCGTTCACTGCACTTCACCAAACCTTAAATGTGTTTACTACTTTGCGTACTATTTACTCACCCACAAATGTTCCATCATTGCGTAATAGCAATCATATATAGTAAACCTCGTCTGGGTTGAGTTGCCTTCCACCGACTCTCCTCAAGTGTATTTTATTTCTTGCTCATTCACACAGCACAATTCACAATAAAAGCAAAAGCTCTTTTCTGTCTGTGGCAGGCAGGCAGGGTGTGTACCACATTCGGAGTATTTTACTCAATAGATAACAAAATTAATGATACATTATGGTCCTTTTTTGCCAAATTCTAATTGGCATAATTACCCCCACACGCTAAAAAATAAAAAGCAATAGGCAAACCCAAAATGCAAGACACAAAGACGATTGAGCAAATCAAAGGAATTATTAACTCCTCGGAATTTTACTCTTTAATTAACTCAGCCACACGTTAATAAGAAAATTAAAATGTTTAGTGAGTACGCACAAAACAAACCGTTGTTTCGTTGTTTGTTGTGTCATTGCTCATTTTGGATGATTAACAATTTTACAATCTTTTCCACACCACACACATTTACAAAATTCACAATTAACTTGAGGATAAGCTTTCATCAATTTTGTCTCT
>JAQGAD010002229.1:0-14475 GCA_034696625.1 Isotomurus palustris
GCATCACAAAAGTTGCTTGGGAGACTTCTTCGTATGTCATACAGAAGTGAAATAAATGCCAGTGGGCGATATGTACAGGCGTGGAATTGCAGTTTGAGTTGTTTCTTCAGAGTGCAGTAGCGATATTGCAGTACCTCGTTGTCGGAAGTTTTGTATACTTTGTACAGCAGCAATATAATCATGTCGCAACCTCCACCTACACCCTCAGCCGGGCCGGCAGGAGACAAGAAAGAAGCTCACAAGAAGAAACGAATTACTTCAAGTAAGCGTGGAGAAGCCAAAAAAATCCGTGTGAAGCTGCCATCCATCGAAACATTCCAGAAAGAAGTTGCATTTAAGTAATACTTTACTTCTAATTCCTGCTCAGGCGTTTTAGGTGATTCTATAAGAAACGTAATATTCTAGACTTGATGGCCCAGGACGAGTGGTAGTGAGACTCGAGCGTCTCATGGGATCTGATCGAGTAAGACTGACAGATGCCAAGTTTATGTCCACTCTGCTGGAGCGACTGGAAGAGGAGGAACACTCCTCATGGTTAAAGCGGACAAAACTCAGGAAGAAAAATGAACGAAATCGGTCTCGTCATTTGGCTATTGAAGGTCTAATGGATCCTGGAGATGACATGCAGGATCTCTTCACGCATCCTGTGTTCAGGTAACGTGCTCACTGTCCGACATTAAATGCTCACAGAAATTTAATCTCCACCTCAATATTCTTGCAGGGTCAACCGAGTCTTAAAACGTCTGTCCAGGTTTGACCAAGCTATGAGTCACGGGCAAGAAATCAATCTGGCTCCAATCGTCACTACGGAACCATTCGAAGAAAACGATACAGGAGAAGTTTTCAAGACATATCCAGGACATGCAAGATTCACATCCAAGAAAGGTACTTTACTGAATTTCCTGGTTCTTTGCTTCTTCCTAACTACAATAACTCCTTTATTATTCTTCTCTGTACTTAATTTCAGCCATGACAGAATCCCAAGCTGAAGGAGAAGAAGAAGAACAACAAGAGATTGAAGCTCCAATAAAGATACAAGTAGAACAAGTGGATGTCGACGATGAAGAGGAAGGCGAACAAGAAAAAGCTTCAACACAACCACCTTCGGCATCTGGAGGACCGAAGGCAGCAGTAGAGTCGACCAACGAATATCCTGAAGAATGGGACGGAGAAGGAGCCCCACCTCTCGCACAGTCCCAAGCCAGAACCGTCTATCCTGATGAATGGGACGGAGAAGGAGCCCCACCACCCCCACCTCCAGCATTCTCCCAAATCAGAGCCGTCAAAGTTCCTGGAGCATCCCTCACAGCAATTCAAGAAAGTTATGGAATCAATGAAGACGAAGATCTAATGGCAGCCTGGGAACCTTTCCGCTCTGAACTAGTCGACTTAATGTTCGCTGGAAACACGGTAAGTCCCAAAAACGCCCAACTTTCCTTCAATTTCAACAACTGCAAGTGTAAATGGGGTAACCTGAATCTCACGTTTATCTTTCTTTCCTCCAGGAAAAGATGGTCGAACTGTACAATACTGCCAGAGACGTCTTGGGCGTCTACTCCAGGGAGAATCTGTCTGCCGAAAATTTTGTAAAAAAGATTCAACGCTATTTAGGAATGAACGAACACAAAGACTAACTTCGATCATCACCGCAAGTCATTCACATTTAATTAAATACCACAGCTTCCACCAAGGAATAGTTTTACTGAAGCTTTACTGAAGTCCCAAATAAAACACGACCGTACATTTAAAATATCTCCTAAAAAAACTAGGAAAATAGATCGAAACAGTGATGCACAGTGGTATAAAGTGTTAAAGTGTGCGCTAGACTCTCCCAAAATAATGTTACTCATGCGCTGACATCCCTCAGTCTGGGATTCCTTCTTCATCCCAAAGAGTTTCACCCTCACTGTCCCATCATCTCTCTTTAATTCTTGTTTGATTCACTCACCACCACCTCCACCACCCACTCGATAAGCCCTTCTCTACTCCGACAAGGCCATAGGTAAGTCCCTCGTTAACTTATTCACCTTATCTGAGAAGCTCCGTGCTTTCAAAATACCCTACAGACCACATGCGAGCAGTAAATCAACCCTAAAAACTTTATAACGAGGCAGACTGCACCCTCCAAAATATTTCCGTGAACACTATTTACAATTTATTAAACTTCCTTTAGTATAAATAACGTGCGCAGTGTTTGTTTACATTCCTTCGTGATGAGTAATCAGTACAAAATCAAGATTAATTACAATTACGGGCCCGTCACCGGGTCCCCCCGAATGCCGAATTTATAATCAAGAACCTTTATTAAGAAAGTTGGAATGAAAGAATGATTAATGTCTTCGATTAAATAGGGAGAAATCAATTATTTGTATTGTGGACTAATTAATTATTGAATTTTTGGGAGTGTGCGAATAATTGGGTGGTGTTTAATTGTGTAGGCGAAAGGGTGACAGGGTCCTTGAGAGAGTGTTTGTGTGTTTTTAAATGGCTAGCTTGAAAATTGGTAAGACACAATTAACAGTTGTTACACTTAACAGTTATGTCCTTCGTCTGTGCGAATTAGTTCTTGCGAATGCGATTCATATCTTTATTATGTCATTTGTTACAATTAAGCCTGCTTTTTAATCACTTAATTTCTCTGCCTAGAGGTTACCTTTACAACATTTTATTACTTGTTTGCGCAAAGTTATATAATAATTTACTTTGAAGAGTTGTTTGTGTCGTGGAGCATTTTGTAGTTTTGTCTGAGCTGTAATGTGCAATTAATTCATCTAATTGTGATTATTTTTTAATCTTAATTATCCAAGTTTTAATTAATTGATCGCTGTTTAACCGGTTGCTGCACGTGTAAGCGTTTATTTTTAGTTTGGATGTTCGATCTGATTGAACTTCTGAGTGTTTAGTGATAATCGTGAAAAGTTATTATATAACATTAATAGAGAGTACTGAGAGTAGTGAGAGTGACTGTATATAGAGACTGTAGAGAGAATGGATTCCTACTTAGCAAACGCAGATGATGATGTGACTGATGATGAGTTTGATGATGAGGAATATGAAGGTAGCGGTTGATGTTGATAGTGACAAGTTATTTGATAAGCCATTAGTCATTTGGGAATGGTCATTTCTTGTGTATATTGTATCTTGTATCGTGAAATAATATTTATCCATTAAGTCTCGCGAGATTTTCGTTTAATCATTATTATATTCCTATTCGATCTGTGTGTTTGTATCTTCCTTCTTTAAATGGAATGGGAATGTAATATATATTTATTTACTTACAATATAGTTAGTATTGTTCAATTATGGATCAGTTTGGTTGGTGATATTGTGTTGTGTGTTAATCCAGTTCGCGAATCGCATAATGATTAATTTTTATGGGGATAATTGCAGGTAGCCGAGGAGGTGGAGCGATGGAGGAGTTTTGCTATGTCGTAGCAAAGTACGATTACACAGCTCAAGGGGCTCAGGAATTAGACCTTAGAAAAAACGAAAAGTACCTACTTCTGGATGACTCAAAGCATTGGTGGAGGGTGCAGAGTGCCCGAGGTCAGGCTGGATATGTACCATCAAACTATGTCAAGCGAGAGAAACCCTCTATATTTGATTCCATAAAGAAGAAAGTTAAAAAGGGTACAACGGGTTCCAAGACGTTGCCAAACTCCCCGTCAAGATCGATTGAAGTTCCCCCAGCTAACCATATTTCTCCATCACACGGCTATAATAATGGAGGAAACAATGGAACGACGTTTAAAGCAAGACCGTTAGACCCTCAAGAAGCGATTGGGACAGCTCTTGTCAAATATGCTTATCAAGCCCAGCAAATGGACGAACTAGCATTGGTGAAAGGGACGAGGATTCTGATTCTAGAAAAGTCCAATGATGGGTGGTGGAAAGGCCAGTATGGAAATCATATTGGGTGGTTCCCTTCTAATTATACCCAGGAAGAAGTTGAGGATGAAACGCTGCATACATATGCCATGGCTGAAAATGTACTTGACATTATGGTGGCTCTCTACAACTTCACTGCTCAGGTATTTTTTCCTGACAATAATTACTGTGCAGATGTGCATTTGTATTTTGAAGCCTCTTTGATAGCTGAATCTTATTCATTTTGCTTATTTGATTAGAACGATCAAGAGCTGAGCTTTGAGAAAGGAGACCGATTAGAAATTGTAGACAGACCAGCTTCTGATCCTGAGTGGTACAAGGCAAGAAAGTCCAATGGACAAGTCGGACTTGTCCCAAGAAATTATTTGCAAGAGCTAAGTGAGTTCCTGACCCAACCATTGAGAGACGCTGCTGCTAATGGAGGAATTAGTAGTAATGGCCATCAAAACAATCGTGGAGGAGGACCTATTCACGACCGCGCTTACCTCCTTTCTAAAAACTGGTACTTTGGGAGTATTTCCCGTGCCCAGTGTGACCAGATCCTCAACGATCGTGGACTGGATGGAGACTTTCTTATTAGGGATTCAGAAACAAATGTAAGAATACCTAACCGATTTTTTATCCAGTTGACACTATTTAATTTGTAATTTGTTGTACAGGCAGGAGACTTTTCTGTGTCTCTGAAAGCTCCTGGGAGAAACAAGCATTTCAGAGTGCACGTAGAAAATGGCCAATTATGTATCGGTCAAAGAAAATTCATCAGCTTGGACCAATTGGTCGAGCACTACCAGCGTGCTCCGATTTATACTAACCAACGAGGCGAGAAACTGTACCTCGTGCGAGCCCTTCCCCGCCCTCCTTCCGCATCCTAATTACAACTCAGTTTAGCTTATACAACATTTGAATCCTTATTTGGTCCAATTGTTTGCTGAGATGATACTCTTCCACTTCTACTGTATTCCTTCGTTGATTATTTACATGATTCCCACCTCGCCAAACAAACTATATTGCGTTTGAGTTGTGTTTTGTACCAAAAAGTTCTTCATTGTGGCCTTTATTTTTTATTTAAATGTTCGACTTGGTTTTTGTTTAATTGGTATATAGTGTAACAGGTTGCAAGGAACTTGAAATAATGCTCATTAGAAGGGAAGTTAGAAAACAAGAGGCTACAAATGCTCGCATGTGTATTATTGTAAAAAGAAAATATTTGACGAGTCAAAATAAGCGTACTGTGTAAGAGTTAAGTGTAGCGTGATCCTGATAAGTAATAGAAATTATGCTAATATGTATTTGTAAGATCTTGATTAATTTCATACGTAAACGCTTGTCGTAATACATACGATGCATTACGAACGTAGATAACTACTTACCTACAATCTAGCCGTGTATTGTTGTAGCATTAGTTTTTAACAATTTTTGTACCCGCAATCCATACAAGATGGAAAGTTGAAGAAAGGACCTTCTCATTCTTTCGTCATTCACTCATACCGTTCAATCCTAATTGTAATAAGTTAATTTGAAGTTGTTAACTAGTCTCGGATTAACTTACGTTGGTTATTTTGTTCAATCGCAGATATAACTCATTTCTCGTTAACACTAAATACAAAGAAAGAAAAAGACTAACGTTTGCCGATTCAATGATTCCTTGTTGATGTGAAATATCCAGTTAATTGTTTACCAAATTAATTACTCTCAATACAATTAAAGTTACGTGTCAATTGCACTTCAGTTGTACAAATGATCATTTGTTGTTTATCTCAAGCGGTTTGTCCGCAAGAATCAAAGTGAGAGCAGCTTGGTAGTAAGGAGTAATTGATACAAGAAAGAAACAAAAGGTCTGAATATGCATAAGTAAAATAGAAGGTGGTTTGCAATTTTTTACTAATAAATTCTTACATGTTACTACTGATCTTCAAAACTAATAGCTTAACTTTAAATTAATTACTGAGCGATTGATTTAGCCTTTAGTGTGCAATGATTACACAATAAGATGAACGAACTTCCATTTTGCTGCTAATTATTTTGTTATGAATTTATTAACTTCCATTTTGTCTATCATCTTTTATGGTTCAATAGGATGCTTACCAATAAATCATTGTTTTCCGTATTGAGCTATTAATAATACTTGTGAGTCAACCACGCTATCCTAACCTACTAGCAGTTCTCCATATTAAACCGGTTTGTAAGTGAAATAAAAGATGGATTATGATTCCAAAAGCACTTAAATAACATTAACCCGCACGTGGTTTTCGTTGATTTCTTGTGTCACTCAATTAACATTTCCCAAGTCATATTGAAACTTTATTGCAAAATCACTCAATTATTTCTTGATACATTATAAGTATTCGTGCCTTAATGTGTATCCACAATTTCTGAGATTCATTTTTTAATATTAATAGCGTTTTATACTTGAAGATCAGAAAGTGTCCTGTGGACTAAAATGCAAATAGTAAATAGCCAGTACATTTGACCAGACTCATGTAAACAATGAGTACGAAACAATGAGAATATATGACTAGCTGCAGTAAAAACTTAATAGAAATTAAAAATAGAATGGTGGGAGGAGGAAGTTCACTCGTAAAAGGAATTTTAAAAATGTGGTGAAAGCATGAGTTGCTTAAATGGCTCGGCTACCCCGTTCACAATGAACTACAAAAGATGTTCCATCATTCTTAGAGAGTTTCTCCAGTTTGGAAAGTGGAAAATTGGTTGACTATCATTTGAAGAAGTCGATGCGATGACTCAAAGCATTATGCAATTACTTTGCCTCCTCCTAAGTGGCTCAGGTCTAAGCACAGATCGGACTGCTTCGTCAAACACCTTCAAAATAAATCATTCATTAAAATAATTCATTGACATGCACACAAATTAAGAATTAATTTCTAGGTTCCTACCTGTCGTAGTCCCCGCTGAGTTAGTGCCGAACATTCAAGATATTTAACTGCCCGAATTTTATTTGCTAATCGCTGACCTTGTTCTCGTTTAATGGGACTCATCCCTTGTTCACTCAACTGCTGAAGAGTCTCCTTGTCTTCTCTAAGATCCAATTTCGTGCCTGTGTGCAGTCAACATTCCAAACACTGAGCATATGCTTAAATGTCTTAGTTATCATTGAATAAGCCATATTATGTCCTACCGATGAGCAATATAGGAGCATCAGGACAATGATGCTTAATTTCAGGGTACCATTTGGAAGTCACATTTTCATAAGACGAAGGACTCACTATAGAAAAGCAAACTAGAAACACGTCCGTCTGAAAAAACACAATAACTTCATTAATTACGTCCAGCTCACAAACTAAACTTCCATTACTATTTTAGTAGTAGGAGAATTTTGCTATCAATTTATACTGCGACATACTTGTGGGTAACTTAGAGGTCTGAGTCTGTCATAGTCTTCTTGACCTGTGCATATGAATCACAATTATTTATTAGTAAAACTAACTTCCGAACATTTCCTCTGATCCCTAATTATTTGTCTTTACTAACCTGCAGTATCCCACAAGCCAAGACTCACAGGAATCCCATCAACAACCATCGGAGCAGAGTAATTATCAAATCTGCAAAAACCAAGAAGAGTTAATCATCCGGGATGAATGACTAATAGCCAATAATGACTCATAATCCCCATCATCCTCTGTAATTAGAGTGTCCTTAAGTTAAGCTGAACTTACACTGTAGGCACGTATTCCCCAGGGAAAGAATCTGTCGTGTACGAGATGAGCATACAAGTCTTCCCCACAGTTCCATCCCCCACGACAACACACTTAATCGGTCGACCGCTCGACATAACTTTCTCCCGTGTCGACTTTCTCGTAATCTCTCAGCTTATCCACACCTCCTCCTCACCCTTCATTTATTAACCCTTCCTATGTTTGTTAAATCCCACAGTCCTATTTCTCACGCTTCTTTTCTCTATTTAATGTCTACGCTCTGTCTACACACTTAAACTGAATGTTGAATGTAGCTGCTCTTAATGATATTAAGTAACTATCCGTGTCAACGAAGCTCTCAGTATTTCACAACGCTCGATTACACTCTTCTCTGTAGTTCTTGGCAGGCCCACCCAATCCAAAATCCAATGTGTCCAATAATTTTAAACTTGTAAAAAGCTCTCTAAAAACACTCTGGGTATGTGTGTTGTTATTAAAGTCTCTTTGAGCTCTAGTCTCTATACAAATATCACGAACAGTTCACCAGTATTCTTCTTCTTCTTCTTCTTATTCCTACTTACAAACGAAACTCTGCCTATTTTTATGTATGTTGTAGTAGGAGCAACTCAGCAGAATCTCCTCTAAAGTCTGTAAAAATGAATGAGTGTAAAAAATATCTACTCCTTCCTTCAACTTTATGATGAACCAAGGAACCATGAAATGGCTCAGATTCTTTCAAATCTTTTTCCTATTTAATTCTAAAACCGTCTAGTGTAGTGTCTCTAGTGGTTCATACTATTAGTAAATATATATAAATAGTAGTAAATGTGCAAGTGTGTGTATTAAGTGGAAGAGACCCTCAGACCGGATGCTGAGTATGGAACAAATGAGAGACACAAGAGTGAAAGATGCTTTAAGTTAGAAACAGAGTCTCTGGGACGGGTGAGAGGGTGGCTTCGTCTCCCCACAAACCGATCCTGCATGGAATACCCGGGTTCTCTCTCACACACATTAATTCATTATCCCTTCCTACAGCCAGCCAGCTTACCCGCTTCCTCACTTACCCTTCCGTATATAGAATTATATCCATTCCATTTCAATCTCTATTCTATAATACTATTCATCCTGGACAAAAAAATCTATCTACCGATAATACGAACGACTGTACTTGTACTACACAGACAGACAGACAGACAACCGATAGGGTGAATTGGGGCGCATGAAAAGCCACACAACTCGGAATTTTTGATGAATAAGCATAAATCATATTACAGCAGCCCTTTCATTCTGTTCTATACACACTTTATACTTCATACTTCATTACTTTCATTCAATTTTGCAGTAGGAAGTATAAAAGTAGGATGCTTGGCAACTTTCTGCCAGTAACAATGCCCACGGCATCGCGTTTGGCGACACAACTCGCCTGCTTTTTAGTTACTATACTCATTGTCCCTCGTCTATTCTGTCCCCTTCACAGGATACAATTACTTTATATTTTATTATGTAGCCAGTTGGGACACTCTGTTCTTGCAAAATCCTCTGTGCAAATCTAATCAAACTGCTAAGCTCCTGTGTGAAAAGAGGTTGTTTCTAGTAGACTATGAAGAAACGGCTAAAAGGATGTTCTTGCTTTAGCTTCGTTGCTATTATCATCACTGCTGCTATCTTTGTAAATCACATAATATAACTTTTCATGCAAAAGTTGGAAATGGACGTGTATACGTAATTACATTTAATGGACTAATGGGTTCTATCCACGGGGGATGGGGAATGATTATAATTGCAGATATTTAGCGCGGTAGAAATTGTCTTTGTGAGTTTTTACGAATTAAAGAAGAGTGAGACTACTGGACCGTGGCCGTTTGACCAAAAACCTGGTTATGCAGTCTTCGCTGTGGCAATAAGCTTCCTTCTACCACCGTTTCCTTTAACTGTCACAGCTATTGTGAAGAAACAACGGAATTACATCTTTTGGGCGTGTTTTCCCCTCTTGGCAGCTTTTACATCGCTCCTAGTATTCGGATCCGTTACCATCAGGACTTCACAGAAAGACTTGAGTCATGAGCTGTTCAGTGTCATGAAACAAAGTCGAACGGATCCGAAACTCGCCAATTGGCTGAGTCTCCTTCAATACGAAGTAAACTGATAAGCTTTAATTACAAATCTAATGATTATGATGTAATTTCTCAATATACCCCGAGATTCCCTTCCAGTATAAATGCTGTGGGGTCACTGGATACTCAGACTGGAGTCTTTTCCAAGAAGGAAACTCCACAGGCTTTCCCCTTCCGAAGGACAGTGTTCCCTACACTTGCTGCAAACGTGAGAATGTTAATATTCAGACTGGATGTGGAGATAGAGTCTTAGGAATGTCTGGAGCATCTCGTAAAAACATCATTTACACTCGTGTACTTCCTAATTCATCCAAATCTGCAATACTAACTAGTTGATAATTAATGGGGAAATAAAGAAAGGCATTTCAACTCTTTACCTTCCAGCCTTGCGGTCCCATTGTGGGGAAAGTTTTCCAAGCCAAAGTTCTCCAGTTAGGATTGGAAATGATGCTTGCAGCCTTTGCAGCAATTATGTCTGCAACTTTCCTCTATTGCGGAGCCACAGAGTTATTTTGCTTTGGAGGAACAAACAGAACTTTCCAGAACAACAATTTAACAAATGCTCCCGTTCATGAGAGAAAGTCTGGAACATCAGTCGTGAGTTGCAGAATGGATGAGTTTGAGGATGAAAACGACAACGAGGTACTAGCTGCTAACCCTGCTGACGTACCTGATCGGCGATCAGTTCCCAATAACAGAGCCCGGCTTGACTCAAAAGGACGCGTGCGATCCCACAGTCCACACAACGGAGGCCGCAGAGGTTCCCGAATTCCCTATGGACATGTTCGGATCAAAGAAAACTCGGACAACCGAGCTATGTAATCTACTAACAGCAAATAGGAGAGTACAATGCTCTAGACCTTTACGGAACTCAGAACTATGTTTTATTTGAACAGGAACTCTGCATCCAGTAGATCTGGCAGTAAATCCAGAAGTAAAGGGAAGCTTATGGAAGGTTCAGGTGGAGTTTCTAAGGGTCAACTTCAAAAGTCCTATGTGAAAGGAGCAATGAAGGGTCGACATGTACTCAGAGAACAATTCTTGGAACACAGGAACCCTTACTTTCACTCAAAAGCCTTCGCTAAGGAAGGCCCGAGTCGACACTTTGGAAATCCAATAGTCAAAGATGTCAATGCTAACACCACGAAGACAAATAATTGTACTTAAAGTACCGATTACTTGGAATCTCTTATATCTGCAGACTACAAACTACAAACTTTACTTTGTTTTCACATTTATCGCAGTGGTGGAAACTCTGTTCAAAGGAATCGACATGAACATCTCAGCACTAAGCACTACGCCAAATCCGTCAGGAACGGTCGATTTCCCATGGACAAACAAGAACGGATCTCGTTCCAGCACAATAATTGGAAAGGGAACTCCTTCGAGTCCCTCAGTCAAGGATCCTTCCCAAGGAGCAAATAATAACCACAAAGCTTTGCTACCAACACTCTCTCATTTCTCCAGTCTCCCGATGTTCCAACTTGTCAAGTTTCCTACAGGCGAAACAAGCGTTTTAAGTCAATACTCACCTCACTTTGTCAACAAGACTTTACCACTTCCCTCTTCAACGTTACATACACGGCAAACATACATCACAGCTCCGTCTCCCAGTTTCTTCAAGCCCATCACGCCAATTGACGTTCCTCTAACTGATACCAAAGACTTGGAAGTCGAAGTTCCACAAGAACTTCCTCCTCTTCCAATCATTCAGTGTGAAGAGACTATGGCCATAGGCAAACAGGACATCACTGCGCCAAAAGCAGTTGAAATGTACTTTTTAATGCTTCCAAAACTTCCACCCTACTTAATTAAGGTTTCAAACTCTTCACCTCTAATTTTTTGTTCCTCAGAAAACTAGAGGTCGAAGGAGAAGACACAAGATCCATAGACGATTCGATATCCTCTACCACTCGAGGCATAACTCATGGAGGAACATTGGCAACTATAGTGGAAGAGTCAGAAAGCATCAAAAGCAGCCCTGACTATGGAACCAGCCCTGAAATGAGCGGATCAAACTCTCCCAAAGGTTCTGAATTCGGTGCAGTTGGAGGAGAATGGCAAAGATCCGTCTTAGGACAATCTCCTATGGCATCTTCAATCAATTTAAAATCTCAGGAAGACGAAGACTTGGTTCGGGCCAAGGAAATTCCATCGTTAGAACGGAAGGTTACTGGAGAGTTTCAAGTGTGAGTTACTTTATTATTAAATGTAATCAATGCAAAAGCCACGAGATGACGAATGTCTGGTAGAAGCGATGCTCATAAATAATTTTATAAAGTAATCGTGCACTTAGAATTTATTAACAGTTTTCATTACTTTTCATGATGAGATTCATCGTCGGGTTTCAACTTCATAGGAGCAATCATTCATTGTACTATTCGTCTTGCCGACACAAGATAATTTATTGTTCATCCATCGCTTAATTCGACACCCTAAGTAATAATTATAAAACAACAGCTCAGATCACTCTATACAGCAATTTAGTCTTCATCAGTTCTTTTTCCTACTCCTCGTCATACCAAAGATCTTTCCACGTCCTGAATTGACTTGTTGACCCGGCGGATCCGGAAGTGTGTCTCCAACTAAATCGTCGTCTGCATTTACTACGGTGTACGCAGGAGTCAAATCCGGTTGCATTGCTCCATCGTTTCCATCCGAGAATACGGCATCTAATAACTGATCCTTCTTGCTCTTCTTTTTCTTCTTCTTCTGTTTCCTCAGTCTGTCTAAATCATCGTCATCGCCTGAATCGAAACTCGAGCTGGAACCTATCCCTGGCTCTCCTTGAGTTGGGTCACTGTAGGCTCCAATTATAGTGCCAGAAATACCCGATGGTCCGTAATTTATTCCTCCGGGAGGATTTGCTCCATCCGTTGTTTGCCTCTTCTTGGCTCCTACTCGCAAATAGTTTAGTTGAAATAAAGTTGTCAAGTTATCAGATAGGCACTTTGACTTGTTTTAAGCAGAAATGCAGCAGTAATACCTGAGCCAAACTTCAATGGAGCAGCGTTGGCTAAACTACCCGCACCCATTGTGTCGACGCTACCCACACTAGAACCTGTCAAGTCGGTAGAACCTACGGGAAGTGAACCACTTCCTGAGTCATCTGGAATTTGATTAGGATCTGCGCCATCTCCTGTTCCCTAAATTCACATTCAAAACATACATCGGTTAAGCTTATTAACCCTTTTTACATTGCTCAGCTTTTAACAAACCAAAAAAAATTTTAACCTACCTGGGCATCTTCAGGTGCTTTAACAGGAAGCACTGGAGCACCCCTAGACGACTTGATTAAAGGAACATACTGCTGATAGAACTGAATTGCATAAGCGACTTCCGCAAAAGCAACCAGGACAGACACAATTATCAGGAGAATAAACGAGCTCGCAATGCCCTTCCGAGCTTCTTCGTTTATTTCGTCGACACATCCAGAATCAGTCTTGACGAACATTGACGGAGTCCCAGGAAAAGGGATTTTCTGGAAGTCTGTCACACACTTTGTCACAGAGGCTGGATCTTTGCAACAAGACTGAGGAATATGATCAGATGTGTCTGGCCAAAGTTCTTCCCAGTCACGGAAAGTTAACACTCCACAACACGATTTACTCTGCGTGTGATTTACATGGAATGATTTAGATCAGGCTTTTTGAGTTTAGACAACTTAATTGTATGATTTAAGAAAGCAAAAACTAAAAATCTCACATTTCGCTGAACTTTGTCAAGCCACTTGGGAATCCATTTCTTAGCAGTTTCAGTGTTACTGTTAGTCCCAGATTGACTCAGAATCAGTTCTTTCACCTTCCTAAATAGAAAGTCTCCTGTAGCAGGTGGAGTCCCCATTTGTACGGCGAAAGTCACCGTAAAGTACAACGTGATTACAATACACACTCCGTTCCCTACGAGCATCTGTAAGTAGTAAGTAGTACATATCGAATCAAACTTTTGTGTCTTCCTATGCAGAAGAAGCTTTCTCAAACTTTCTAATCCACTTACACCGATGAAGAAACGCATTTTGTCATTCGAGAATATAAGAGCAAGACACCCTGCATTCGCTACCATCATTAAGACAGCTAAGGGAATCAACGCGATCATATGAATCATCCAAACTTCAACATGGTCCAGTGGGACAACGAGATCCGCATTGTATACGTGAAAGCTACATAATGATAGCACACCGACCAACGCTAACTGTTCAGGAAGAAGAAAGTTATCCACGTTATTTTATTAGCTTATCGGATATCTTCTTTTAGATTAAAGATCTTCTTACAATGATGGAACCAGCGAAGGCAGCTGAAAGAACGCGGTACCACTTCATAGTGGATTTTTGGCAATTTTAATCACTGCATAGTTTGGCTCGTCCTGGTATTTTGTTCTTAGCTGTTCCTCTCACATTTTTACCAAAAAAGTTGCCAAATCCTTATGGCTCATCATAGTTGGTAATAGTAACCTGCACAACTAAAAGTTTAAACATTCAAGGAAGATGTTTTCTCTAGTCTCCAACAATGCTTTCTCCATTTTCTCCAACAATGCTTTCTCCACGTGGGACACTCTCAATATGCCCCACAACTTTCTCCATTCATTCCACAAACTCTCCAATAAAATCCACATTTTGTACCTCAAAAATGTCTTCAGTTCCTTTCATTTATTCAGCTATAAAGCACTAAAACATATGATACAATGCCTAAGCATACTATCAAAACCCCAACTATAAAATCTCACAAAATCTGAGCGAGTTCCAAGGAAAAATAATAATAACATGAAGTAATGCAGAACCTCCCACACATTCACTCAGCACGCATATGCAGCCATCTAACTAG
>JAQGAD010002230.1:0-14472 GCA_034696625.1 Isotomurus palustris
GATACTAACGATATTTGAAGGAAAAATATTTCGTTGTCATCGTGTCTAGTTGCGCGACTTATGGGACACCCTGTAATTTGGGGATTGTGACACGCAGGGAGACCTGCCTCTGAGTATTTCTTGGATATTCCACGGCCAAGAATTGTCTTCTCAGATGGGCATTGAAACTGCCAAGTTTGGAAAGAGAGCTAATATCTTGACTATTGAAAGTCTCGCCCCGTTTCATATGGGGGATTACACCTGCGTCGCTTCCAATTCTGCCGGCTCTACGAACCATACTGCTGTCCTTACTGTTTTAGGTTCTTATTTGGCATTTACACCTTGCTTTCAGCTCTTACTTTAACTTATGCTGCTTAATTACTGTTCTTTTGTTACGTAAAATGGTTTGATCTAACTTCTATGTCCTGTAAATGGTTACAATAATTGTTGCACAAACAGAAATACATGGTAGGAAATGACAAATGCTATTACTTCAGTCGTTATCAGTCTACGGATTAATCAATAACTTACGACAAATTAATTACACACAATATGCCATAAGTTTAAATCTGTACGGAAGTACTTACACCTCTAGCTTGTAATCGTGTTTCATGGTATGATCCTTTGCTTTAGTTAAGCCTCACATCGTCCCCTTTACCTTTGGGGATGAGCCTTTGATGGCTGGATCACATCAAACTCTTCACTGCACAGTAGACGAAGGAGATCTGCCCTTGTCGATCAGGTGGATATTCCACGGTCAAGAGCTTTCTTCCCAAATGGGCATTGAAACAGCCAAACTGGGAAAGCGAACTAACTTCCTCACCATTGAAAGTCTCGCCCCCTTTCACATGGGAAACTACACGTGTATGGCTTCCAACCCTGCAGGAGCTACAAATCACACAGCTCAATTAGTTATCAGAGGTCTTTTATGAGTCTAAATTGATTCTCACCGGGCGTTCCGCAGAATTTGCGCTTTGTAATTTAATGCTGTATAAAGTAACTTAATGGTCTAAATTAAAGTAAATATGAAGTAGATTTTAAGCTGTTAAGTTTTTAACCATGCAAATTCTTAAGTTTTGCTTGACTGATTTACGCAGTGAAACCTCACATCCTACCTTTCTCTTTCGGAGACGAACCTCTTATGGCTGGGTCTCATCACACTCTCCATTGTACAGTCGATGAAGGCGACTTGCCTCTCTCGATCTCTTGGATCTTCCACGGTCAAGAGTTGTCTTCTCAAATGGGAATAGAAACAGCAAAGTTTGGGAAGAGGACGAATATGTTGATGATAGAAAGTTTAGCTCCATTTCACATGGGAAACTATACTTGTATGGCTACGAATGCTGCAGGGTCTACAAATCACACTGCTGTTTTAATTATCAGAGGTTACTGCAAAAAACGGGTTCCTATGAAGGTTTAAAGTGCTTGGCTTGGCGTTTGTTAGTTTAAAGCTTTGTGGTTTTCTTGGTTTTTATGCCATGACTGGACTTATAGCATAAATTAACACGTAGGTATGAATAAGATGTGTTGCGGATATTCACGTAATAATAGTTGTCTACTGAAAAGAATGACATGGTTAGAAATTGAGATGAAACCAAATAATACGAATCTGAGTTTAGTTTACTGATTTGACTCAACAGTGAAGCCCCACATAGTACCGTTTACGTTTGGGGATGAACCATTAATGGCCGGGTCTCATCAGACTCTCCACTGCACTGTGGATGAGGGAGACTTGCCGCTTTCGATCTCCTGGATATTCCACGGTCAGGAACTTTCTTCCCAAATGGGAATAGAAACAGCGAAGTTCGGGAAAAGAACTAACATGCTAATGATAGAGAGTCTAGCTCCCTTTCACATGGGAAATTACACGTGTACGGCTTCAAATGCCGCAGGGTCTACAAATCACACTGCCTCGTTAACCATCAGAGGTCTTTATAATTTTGTTTCTTCGAGAATTTTTGTGCTTTGCAAATCTGCGCTGGTACTACTAAAAACTAAAATCTGACATCTTTTGTTTGAGGGAAGTAGTTAATTATTAGGTTCGATAAAAATATATTTTGACATTTTATCATCTACCATTTCTAGTTCCTCCAAGAATCGTACCGTTTTCTTTTGGTGACGAACCTCTTGAGGCTGGATCCCATGCTTCACTTCAATGTTCCGTTGACCAAGGCGATTTGCCTTTGAGTATTTCCTGGATATTTCACGGACAAGAGTTGTCCTCACAAATGGGGATAGAAACTGTGCGAATTGGGAAAAGAAATAATTTGCTAACAGTGGAAAGCATAGCTCCTTTTCATGCTGGGTCTTACACTTGCGTCGTTTCGAATAAAGCTGGTTCAATTAATCATACTGCGGAATTGATTGTCAGGGGTAATTTATCGAAGAAGAAAGTCATTTAAAGCCACTTGCACTCATAAATACAGCCGCTTATTATCTGAACACATGTGGTGGGTGTAAGTTTATGTGAAAGTTAGTGAAATCACTTCTAGCCTAGTAGTCCCTTCTGTCTTCTGTTGTCTGTCTGTGTATTCGTATTTCTGTAACTCTAAATTAGCACTTGTACATTCTTTTACCAGTTCCTCCGAAAATCAGACCGTTTTCTTTCGGGGAAGATATTTTTGCTGGAGAAGCAGCGGAAATTCAGTGCTCTGTTAATGGTACATTACTACTTAAGTATATTTTACGGCAAGTCTTTTGATTAAAATAACTCACGCTGTTTGACGTGATAATTAAAGGAGACACCCCGATAAAGATTAGCTGGACCTTCCAGGGATACGGGTCTACTTTGAATTCGCAGAAGGGAGTTGAGATATCAAAAACCAGTTCAAAGAGTAGCCTTTTGAGTATTGAATCTCTGTCTGCGGAGAATTCGGGGAATTATACGGTATTAAATTAAGATGAGAAATATGAATGATCAAAGTGTACAAACTTGTACTTATCATATTACTTAACACAGTGCACTGCTAAAAATGCTGCAGGTGTAGCAAACTACACTACATCGTTAACTGTAAATGGTTAGGGAAAGTTTTAAGATCTAAATGACTTGAGGCTTTAAGCGCTGCATCAGTTAAATTGAATTTTTGTGTAATGAAGTAATGACTTAATTATGTGTTCAGTATTTGTTGTAATAAGTTGTGGCTTTCAGTTAGTAGAACGTTAAGATGCTTATCATCGGTTAACTTTGGTTTTTCAGTCGCTCCTGTAATAGTCCCGTTTTCTTTTGGAGAAGACGCAGTATACGCTGGTTCAACTACTCAAGCTACTTGTCTTGTATCTACTGGTTAGGAATTCATAATTACGGGTCTTTGATTGTGTGTAGAATTTCACAGGGGGTTTTACATTACTTAAATAATGTTTCGGTTTTAGGCGACACTCCACTGGAAATAACGTGGAGTTTCCAAGGGGGGCCTTTAAGTTCCCACTTGGGTTTGAAAACAGCTTTGATAGGAGCGAGAACGAGTATGCTTTTGGTAGAACCAGTTATTCCTGGAAATCAAGGGACTTACACCTGCACTGCTAGGAATTCTGCAGGAATTGCAAACTCATCTGCGGTTTTAGAAGTCTTCGGTGATTTGATATTAATCATAAAGAATATTAAGGCTTCGATATGTGTTAATGCTGCAGTCTGCAGTGTGCAGTACACTCATATGTAATCAATCTTAAGCACTCACAAACTGGTAGAATTATTTCGAAGTCAGAAATAGAAGAAACTCTATATGAAGATATGATGATTGTTTTCATCCCTAACTATGTTTCGTCTCTGATTTCATTCTGCATGGACATTTCTTTACTTTTCACTCTTTGTCTTTACTGAACTGTGTATAACTTCTCTTGAATATATGAATTGAATCTGTACATCTTTTATTCTGCAGCATGGCTTGAGCTTATAGCGGTTACGATGCTCCTATGAAAATCAGTACCTAATAGTTGTTTTGTGTGTATATAGTTCCTCCTCGATGGATTGTAGAACCAACTGATAGAGCTTTTGCTCAAGGTAGCGATGCACGAATTGATTGTAAAGCTGATGGATTTCCCAAACCAACTGTTGCGTGGAAGAAAGCTGCAGGTATGGAAAAGCCAGTCAGTCGGAAGAAGGGCTGAAGAGATCTTTAGAGATGTAAACGCTTTATTTGTTTTAAACAGGGGAAGGTCCAATGGATTATCGCGATTTGAAGGGTTCTGCTCCTGGCATGAGAGTTGAAGATGGAAATCTGGTTATTGCTGCCATTCCTAAACAAGCTGAAGGATATTATCTGTGTGAAGCTAATAATGGAATTGGAGCTGGCTTATCTGCTGTCATATACATCTCTGTTCAAGGTAATCCCACGTTATAGAATTCACCAGTACGGTATCTGTATGAAAACCATATAAGTAACCTGGTATTTTTTATTACAGCGCCACCCCAATTCGAAATCAAATTTAGAAATCAGACTGCCCGAAAAAGTGAATCTGCGGTCTTGCAATGCGAAGCTAAGGGCGAGAAACCAATAGGAATTTTGTGGAGCCGAGATGGCAAAAGACTTGACCCTAAGGCTGACCCAAGATACACGATTCGGGAAGAAATGCTGTCTAATGGAGTTCTTAGTGACTTGAGCGTCAAGCGTTCTGAACGTACTGATTCGGCTGTCTTCGCTTGTGTGGCTACCAATGCTTTTGGCTCGGATGAAACTAGCATCAACTTGATTGTTCAAGGTAAATGCAGAATTACTTGAATAACAATGCATGAAGATATCAGGGATGATAAGCAACTCTGATTGTTCTTGTAGAACCTCCTGAGGTCCCATTCGGATTGAAGGTCCTGGACAAGTCTGGAAGATCCGTTCAGCTGGCTTGGAGTGAGCCGTACAATGGAAACTCGCCGATCACTCGATTCTACATTGAATACAAGATGTCAAAGAGTGACTGGAATACGGGAAAAGATCGAGTGTTGGTTCCTGGAACCCAAACGATGGCTGGAGTGTACAATCTTCGACCTGCAACGACCTACCATCTTCGTCTTGTTGCTGAAAATGAAGTTGGAACTTCCGAAGCATCTCAATCTGTAACAATCATAACTGCTGAAGAAGCACCTTCAGGCCCACCTTCAGGGATCGCTGTAAGCATTAAATTCTTAATTATAGTGTTTTTTGACTGGACTGATAACTTGATTGTATGCGCAATGTTTTAATACAGGTCGAGCCTGTTGATCAACACATCTTGAAAGTGACATGGAAGCCTCCTCTTCGTGAAGAATGGAATGGAGAAATCATGGGATACTATGTTGGATATAAACTTGCGTCTTCTGACAAACCCTACTTGTTCGAAACTGTTGAATTCTCTCGGGAAGTTGGAAAGGAACACCATCTGATGATCTCCAATTTGAAGTATGAGTTATGAATATTATTAATTAGTGACTACTATGTGTAAGAAGTTAGCAACATGTATCACTATTTGAACTTATTACAGGACGTACACTGAATACTCAGTTGTTGTTCAAGCGTTTAACCGAATCGGCCCTGGACCAATGTCGAAGGAAGTTACCCAACACACTGCAGAAGGAAAGCCTGACCACGCACCTCAGGTAAGACCAAAGACCAGTCACCAAGCTGTAGTGTTCTTTATTGAGAAGTTTGTAATGAATTGTTTTTTGAATTCAGGATATTAGCTGTACCACTCTGACCTCTCAATCGATTCGAGTTTCCTGGATGTCTCCTCCTTTGGCTTCAGCAAACGGCGTCATTAAAGGCTACAAGGTTATCTTCGGGCCTGCGACTACTTGGTATGGTAAGTGAGCACTGTCAATGGTTTTTAACCTTGAAAGATAGTATATTATGCAAAAGTTTTGCTAAGGAACTTTACTACTAAACATTTTTAACAATATAGATGAAAAGACAAAGGACGTTAAAGTCACATCTGCAAGTGAAACGATCCTTCACGGTCTTAAGAAGTACACCAACTACAACATTACAATTTTGGCTTACACGAATGGAGGAGATGGTGTCCCAAGCATAGCGATTAGCTGTCACACTGAGCAAGACGTTCCTGGACCACCGATGGCCGTCAAGGCGAGTATCATGTCTGCTGATTCGATTCTTTTGAGTTGGCAAGCACCAAACCAACCAAATGGAGTGGTCACCCAATACACTGTCTATCAACGAACTGTGGAACCAAAGGAATCTGAACCGAAGGCACAAAAAATCCCGTCATTCCAAACGACCTACGAAGTTTCCGGATTGAAACGGAAGGAGCGTTATGAATTCTGGGTCACTGCTCACACCGCCATTGGAGAAGGACAAGCTTCTAAGTCCGCAACTGTTTCACCTTCGAGCAAAGTTCCTGCTAAAATCGCTTCGTTCGCTGAAAAGATAGTTGCAACTCACCGAGAAGAAGTGAAACTGCCGTGCCAAGCTGTGGGAGTTCCTGCACCTGAAATCAAGTGGAAAGTCAAAGGACAAGTTTTGACTCAAAGTGACCGTCTCCGTGTGCTCCCTGATGGAAGTCTGTTGATCAAGGAAGTTACTCGAAAAGACGCTGGGGACTACGCTTGCCGAGCAGAGAATTCATTTGGACAGGACGCTATCATGCATACTTTAGTTGTTCAAGCTCCACCACAACCTCCGAGTATTTCCCTTGCTGGTGCCACTGGAACTGCAATCACTGTTCGACTGAAGTCTCCCATGGACTCTGCTCCTCTTCATGGACTCACAATTCACTACAAACAGGACTTTGGAGAATGGGAAACCACTCAGGTTCCACCCACAACTTCGGAATACACTTTAGAAAGCTTGAGCTGTGGAACTCGTTATCAGATTTATGCAACCTCCTACAACAGTATTGGAACTGGTGAAGCGTCTGATATTTTGAATACTCGAACTAAAGGAGCCAAACCTGGCGTTCCATCTGCACAGAAGTTCATTGAGGTGTCCCAAAACAGCGTTACTCTCCATTTGACTGCTTGGGATGATGGTGGCTGTGCGATGCTCTACTTCGTTGTTGAATACAAGGCCAGGTATTGGAATAGTTCAAAATGGAAACTTTTTGGTGTGAGGATTTACTAAAATGTACAATCATCTTTGCAGACATCAAAGCGACTGGACGATGGTCTCGAACAGCGTGAAACCAAGTGGAAACTACGTGGTTCTCGATCTTAGCCCTGCAACTTGGTATCAACTTCGTGTGACTGCCCACAACAATGTTGGATTTACTTTGGCTGAATTTGAATTCGCTACTTTGACTTTGAGCGGAAGTAAGATGCAGTTTAACATATAATCTTAATTAAGGAATACTGTTGCCTTCAGTTCTTACTTCACAATGTCATGGACTTCAACGCAGCGGAGAAGCCAGATTGACTGACAACTATCTTTGTTATTATCTTTTTATATTTTACATTTTGGGCTGTGGGATTTCTTGACATCTTAATTTGAAATCTGTTGACACATTTCTGATGCATTGCATCACATCTATGTTACTTAACACCCCATTTAATAGTGCAGGACAGACTTCTAAGTTTTAAAGTGATTTAATTTTGCTCTGAACGGCTTTATTAGTTACAATATTTCTGCCCTTATAAGTTTCCATCTTAAATGTTTCAATGTTTTTTTCTGTTTCAAAACTTTTCGATAATTCGGAATTTACCTAAAAATTGGGCAAAGTTTGTTTACGATAAGTTGATTGAATATTGCGTGTAGATGTATTGGCTCCACCATCAATAGATCATGGGGATTTCACGACAGAATGGATTGCATTGCTTAGCGGACACCTGAACCTTGTTGTTCCTGTTGTCACTGCTATCATTGTCATTTTTACGGCGTTGATAACAATCTGCGCTCTCCGCCGCGGAAAGAACGATAACATGCACAAAGGTATGTCGATCCTTCCTAAACTTTTGACTCTTTTCAATTCAACCGTTTAGCTCCGATGGGACCAGCAAGGACGAACAGTAATGGACGAGAGCTTCTCTTGAGTATCTTCCCCTGGCTTCCTGAGTGGGTCGATTATAACATGATAATCGCTGGCTTGGCTATGATAGTCATCATTGTAGTGGGCATCGCTGTTATTTGTGTCGCGGTTGCCAGAAGGAATCGTGGTCCTGAAAGTATCCGTCTACGAGGTCTTAAACACTAAACCCTTCAATCCCGTCTTGTCTTGTTTCATATTCTTCGTAGACTATTCTCAACTACAAACTCATCTTTTAAGACATTCTCGTATGAAATCTTTACAGACGAAGGATTGTACGCTCAACCGGATATGCGAGGAATGACTTTGAAACGTGAATTCCGAGATGAACTGGGCTACATTGCACCTCCTAATAGGAAACTTCCACCAGTCCCTGGATCCAACTACAGCACTTGCGACCGCCACAAGAAGAGTGAGTCAATTTTTCCATTTCTATTTATGTATTTCTGGAAGAAGTCCTTTACTGAAATTACATGTTAAAAATTAACGGTCAGTTCAAGTCAATAGTAGACATTGGTTAGTAGTTATTCCATCTATTCTGTGGTAAGTGTTTGCTACAAAACTAAGTGTTTTCTCTTAATATCGAGATGAATGTTGGAGACCACAAGTCTTTTCTAACTTTTACAGTAAGCTTTCCCTGTTATTCCTACCTTTTCATTTTAAGTTTGATTTGATTTTCTACATTTGCCTCAGACTTACTTACAATCGATGTACTTCTTTTCCACTAGATTTACATTTTACATTTCACCGTCTTTTACACGCATACTTAAATAGTCCAGTTTTATTAACTGACCATATTTACTTACACGTTCAACATTGAATCACGCTTACCGCATGATTCGTAATTTTACTATCACTTCTGCATCCTTTCAAGTTTCAAAGAAACACATTTTCTAAATCTAGAATAGTTGAATGACTTGTTCACTTTATCATCTAAATACTTGATGACTCATATATGTATGTTAATTCCTGGCTGGTTGTTATAAGTTTGCTTTGAATGTCGTGGAAAATAATTCAGGTCATGCGACTTGGGGTCCAAGAAGAGCAGCAGCAGTTGGAGCTCCACATACCTACGAAGAATTAGCAAATGGGGGTGGTGGAACGTATTATGATGAGAATCATCCTCCAGTTCCACCCCACGCCCATTCAGATGATAGTTCCCTTTATAGTAAACCCCCCAATGGTGGTAATGACTAAATTTTGATTCAAAAGTGTCTGTCTCTCTCATCTCTTCAATGTCTTCGTGCTAATAATCATTCTTCTCTCTCTGTGCCTGATTCTTTATTGTCCAGTGACGTCCGCTGTGACTTTTAACTATGAGGAGGATTGCTAAGAGATTTCTTTAACGGGTGCTTTGTGGTTACGTTTTGCAGTGCCGGGAGGACCTGATGAAGAAATATGCCCGTATGCCACCTTCCATTTGCTTGGATTCCGAGAGGAAATGGATCCTTCCAAGAATGCTCAAACTCTGCCTCATCCTCCAGGACATGGACATCACCGTGGTGGATCCCAGTCTGCTGTAAATAAATTACGAAATGATGTTGCAGGATGCGATTTAGGAAAAGATAATTTGACGTGTGTTTCGTATTATCCATTGCAGCCACGTGGATCAAATACAACTCGGTATGGACGTGGTCCCGTGGGAAGTGGGGTGGTCTCATCAGTCGCTGGAGGTGGAATTGTTGGACCTAATGGAGTTGTCTCTCCACCAAACCATGTTTTCTCCCCGGAATATGATGACCCTGCTAACATTGAGGACGAATATGGTTACAACAGCCCAAACCGACGAGGATCTCTTGGACGACGTTCCATGGGTCAGTGGAGATTGAACTGTAGTGTAGAATTAATGAAGTAATAATTGTACTGATTCGGCATGTGTTTGTGTTTAGGTTCGATGAGAACTGTTCCAATTCCGGAAAGCCCGTCTCCTCCTCCTCCACCTCCACCACGTCCTAATGAGTCACCCAACTCCACCCCTTCGCACAACAATCAAAGCACCAACTCTGCCAACGACTCTAAGGAATCAAATGAACTGTCTGAGGCTGAATGCGACCGAGATCCTTTGATCCGAAACCGGAATTCCCTGAGCGGAGGACCTTCCAACATGACTACTGAGGAGATGCGACGGCTCATTGAAAAGTATGAATCCTAAATTTTGACCATAATGGAATGATTCTTATGTGAATGTTTCTTGCTCTTCTGTGTTTTGTCTCATGGGCGGTTCTAACTGAATAATTCTGCATTAGTGTAGTGTAATTTATAGAGTTTAATATGTGGGTTTCCAATTTATAATTAATCGTGTTTTTGATTAACTGCTGCTCTCTTTTCGGAATAGGAATCAGTAAGTGAATGAAACTATTTTATAAAGTCTATAACCTTTCTTTAAATCTTCCAAGCTTTGGGGGATTTGAGATAACTGTTTCTATTGATCCATTTCTTAGTGGGAATTCTGTCAATTCTAGAAATGAGGCTGCTCACCCAATTCCCAACGGATTGACTCCATATGACACTGTCAACGTTTGAACTTTGAATAAGAACTGAACTGAAGAATCTTGAGGAGTTCATCGTTAGCAAACCAAAGCAGCATAAGCGTAGAGAGGGATACCATCTTAATTCTAGTTACGGATCCCTCGGTGTAATACATTCGTTTATACTAAAATAACCATCACGAATTCTAACCGCTTTTCTAGTTTTACTTGAATAGACTCTCGTGTATTAAGTCAGTTTTAAGGATTTTAACCATTTAAAAGTGTTGAAGACTAATGTTGAAGCTATTTACATGCTTGATATGTGATTTTAATGTTAATTATGATAATCTTAGTTTTTTATGTGTCGTTTTATTAATGTTAAGTTGCACAGTCGAAGTTGGACGAAAAACGAAACAGTTTAATCACGAAATCTAGGTTGCTATATTATTATTACGGAACATTTTAGAATGGGTACGCGCATAGATCGCAATGATTGAAAAAGTGGAAGTTGGAAGTAGCGCAACAATTTCAGCAATAGAAAGTTAAACAATAGAAATGCATGTGGAAAAGAAGACTCAAATGAAGAGAAGGAGTTAGGAGTTTAAATTTTTGCATCTGAGATTATTTACAATGAAGATGAGTTCTCGCTAAGTCTTTATAGAATTCGGTGTTGGCGAATGCATGTTGAGTAGGTTGATTATTAACACAGAATTTACCGATTTACTTCTTGAAAGTAAGAAAAGTAACGCTGCTTCCATCGCTTTGTCTTATCCACGGCTAAGTTGATTTACAGTTAGACTGATCAATTGCAAATTTTATCGAAGATTATTGCTTGTGTCATAATTATATTATTTGCTTGCCATAATCTTATATTGTTAATACTAATGAAAGTGTGTTGAGAGTTATGTGTCGTGACAGTCGCGAGTGAGTAGGTTTTAAGGATCTAACTAAATATTGATATTCAATGTTGACTTACTAACCTTCAGGATAAGAAGTTTCAAGCTTACTATACAACAAGGTTACTGAGGATAACCATTATCGCTAGCGAAAAACGCAGCGAATAATTCTTGTCTCGTGTTTTAATATCTTTCCATATAGTGTTAAGTAGTTGGTGAGTAGATGACGTAAATGTCAATGAGAATGAGTAAATTGAAATGTAATGGTGGTAGACGTAGCAATTGATGTGTGTTAATGTGTAAGTTAACCTTAAGAAAGATTACAGTTGTCGAAAGGCAACTTGATCTGCGGTCGACTTCCTATTTACTCGATCCATCGTAGATTGCTACATTCTGTATTCTGTCTGTCAAACAAACCTGTACTGACCCAAGAGTCATGTGTTTCTCTGTCTCTTCCTACTTTTGATTTGATCTCTTAACGATTCTGTACATTTTTGAAACAATTTGTCTGTCACTCTTATCAAAGTCATCTAAGATGATTCTTCATGACCCTTCTTCCCTAATTCCAATTTCCAATCAACATTTCTGTCAAAAACTTCAACTTATATTGTGAAACTTTCCATTAATACTTTTTAAGAAAGAAGAACAGAACTCATCACGAGGTTTGAATTTTGAATAGCAAAGGCAGTTTTACGGTAAGATGGACGTTACAGAGATGATTGTAAGAACTGTTGGAGTTTGCTCATAAGTATGCCAAATGTGTGTGTATGCAGAAATAGCCGGACATGGAATTTAAAACTGTTTAATCTGATAAATTATTATGCTTCAAAACTGTTGTGTTAATTCACTAAAAGAGTTCAGTTTAAGCTCTAATGCTCACGTAGTCAACTCTCTAGCACTGATCTGGTAAACTGCTTAAATAGAACAGATGTTAGCCTCTCAAAATTTACTACAATGTAAGCTACAATTACTACTAATAATAGTAACAATAGTCATAGTCATGAAATCTGCTCCGTAGTTGTTTGTGTGCATGGAACAGTTTCTTCACTGTGGGAAGTTGAATCAAGAAAAGAAAACTCAAAACTGCAACGAAGTAATTCACGTCACGTACTTACTCAGCATGGATGAGATTCCACCATCTTATCGTCATTCAGCTCAGAGAAAGTCTTGAAGAAGGAAGAGTTTCTGATTGAATTTTAGATCAAGTTCGGACGATGGTTGCACAACATAAGTAATAGTCAATAATGTGTCGTGGTTTGTAATTTACTCAACATTAATATTGTCGTGTTGGTATTGACGTATTGTAATCTCGACTTTAGCTGTGTTTGGCTATTCCGTAATAAAACCCTTTAAAATGTACTTTCTCCTGTGAATTCCTTTAATTAGCTTGAAGAAAGCGATGACAAATGAGTAACTTAGAGTTTTTGGAGTGAAGAAGATAAGAACAGTTTATTGCCAGAATGATATGTACGTGTGAATTACAACGAGCCAGCCTTCGCCACAAGTGAAGGGCCATTGTAAGCAAATAGCATGAACAATTAAGGCTCGATGAATTTCAAATTGCAGACTATATATAACAGATATATGTTGTACATTTGCATGTTACCATAAAGAACACTTGAACGAGGGATTCATTTTGCTGCCAACGGGACATTTAAATGCTTCGGAGAACTCAGGAATATTCATAAGCATCCCATTGATCCTGAATTCCACGCAACGTGCAAAAAGTAAATCAATCAATCAGTTGAAGGCTTGAAAAAGTATTTGTGTGTGTGTGTGTGTGTGTGTGTTTGTGGGACTGACCTTTCTGGATGTGGCGTGTGTTCATCCATCTCGAGCAAAAATATGTATCCCATGGGAGAAATGTTGGCACAGTAAGCCTAGGAGAAAGCATAACAGAAAATAAATTGTTGGTGTAACGAGTTGGAGGTTGTTGTTGTTCAGCTTACTTGTGCAACAGCCAAAAAGTACAACTGATCAAGGCTAAAATTAAGTCCAGGAAGTTTTGTTTCGCTTCTGGGCGAAGCGAATTGTCTTTCCAAAATGTAGGCCTGCAGAGCAACTTGTAGTCCAGCTATGTCTGCGAGATTCTCATTCTGAGTTAAATTCCCATCCACCTGCGACGTATGGGGAGAAAAGGATGAAAACAACTTTTCGTTTAACACTTTCCTCTGCCTACTTTAATGAGAGCTCTCTACTAACCTGAAAGAAAACACTTGTTTGGTGAAATGGCATGATTTTTCTAAAGTGTTCCGAGTACTGCTTTGCCACACAAGTGCTCTTCTCCTTGAGAAATCCTCGGCTTTCACCTTCCAACCAGTCAATGAGTTTTCCATCAGCGTCAAAGTCGCTTCCTGAGAGAGTAAAGTAAAAAGGAGGAGATATAGATTAGGAGAGAGACTGTATAATATTATACTCTTTAGAAAATTGTGTAAAATGAGGATGATGTGGTTTACCTGAGCTATCTAGAGAATGAAGTGCCTCGTGGGCGATGGTAAGAGCAATCGTTGCATAGTTAATGTACCTTGGAGCATCGTGAACATAATGAGGAGGATTGAGAAATGCCAAAGGAACAACTAGGCTGTTAAACTGTTGAATGTAGAAGGCATTCACCGTTGTGGGGAAAGTTACAAACGCCCAACTAAAGTGGAACAGAAGAACGATTAACACAGACCTCCATGAAAAGGGAAAGAAAGAGGAAACCATTTTAAACTTTCTCACGTCGCTCTATCTTCATCTATCTTCTTCCAGTAGAGTTGGTACAACTGCTCTCGAAATATTTTGTACACGAGCTTCACATTTACATAAAAGTCTTTGGGGTTTATGCGAATCTGCAATTCACAAGTGAGACGGACGGTGTCAATGATGTGAGAGGACATGTTTTCCGAAGAAACCCTTTAAAATTTAAACACGTACGTCCTTCAGGCCTTCGTCAAGATAATTCTCTTCCAGGTAAAAAGAAGGTCCAATGAAGTTTCCTTTTAATGAATCCACTTTCCTTATGGATTCTTCACGACTCCGGGGATTTTGCCAGTGAGATTGATTCAAGTAACGGATAAGTGATCTTTTCACGTTGTGGAAGATTCCTTCTACCTGTAATGGATTAGTTACGTAGGTTGTTACGAGAGTTTCATTTATTCATTCATTAGCTCTTCTGCTTACATCTTGTCTGATTTTTTGTAAGTATTGCT
>JAQGAD010002231.1:0-14468 GCA_034696625.1 Isotomurus palustris
TAATTGCCATTACCCAACAACTAACAAAACATTTCAAAAATAATACAGAAAGTTCCTCGTATTGCGTTCGTCAGTCGCGTTAAAAACAAGTCAACAAAGACCATCGTTTTCTCAAGTTTCATGAGACTTCACTAAAACAGCGTACATGCTTCCTAACTTCTTACATAAATATGCGTCTTGATAGCTTGAATGCATGCAAAACCATTAATCCCAAGCTACATTCATGTCCACCCTTAATCTGCTACTGTGTAAGGCAATAAGGCTTATCCTAATGATTCACGATAGATAAACACATGAATGTAGGTCAAGCAGTCAAATTCCATGTCTCTTGAATGTTATCGTTTATTATTAAATGCGAATTAGAGAATGTGTAAAATTATTCAAGCTGAAGCACGATTTCCTGCAATTTTCAAATGCATCTTTGTGGACGAGACGTAAAGTATTATTCTATTTGCGGAATGAGTAGGACACAAATTGAGAAATGATTCAACTCGCACTTCGTACTTTGCACTACCCTCACCCACACTCACATACACTAAACACTAATCGTGAGTCTATCTTTTGTTGAACCAACTAAAATCAATAAAAGATACATTTGGTCAGATTGTATTTCATTTATTCACTCGTAATCGCAATGAAACATGTGGAGCTGCATATCAGAAGTACAAAATGTGAGCAAGCAAAAGACGTGTGATCGTGTGAAGAGCCACACTTCATTCGACCAAGGGTCACTTTCTTTAAACACTTTAAGTGCGAGCTGTGAACAAACAGATCAATCACGGCGAAATCCACTCATGACTCTCGTTCTCTCGTTACATCACAACAAAAATAGAATTTGGACTTTTACATTTTAACGAGTGTTGATGATTATGATGATACTTTTTCCTCCAAGCAATAAATACACGAGCTTATAGATATAATATTTTTGTTATTTCAGGTGCCTGACCATGCAAACTATGAATGCATGGTTTTTGCTGAATGCCCTGTTTCACCTATAACGAATCCTCCAGAATATGAGAAAATAAAAATTTTACGATGTCTTATGCTAAAGGAAAAGAACCCTGAAAGGTGGAATCTTCTCATGGGACTAGAATCCCATGCGGAAATTCGAAAGCAGAATTTCTATGCAGTTTCGAGCAACCATTCTTTCTTCAAATTCATTAAGCAAGAGTGTATGATGCAATTCTCGTTTGAAGAAATTCATCATGTCGCAGGAATCTGTGCCATCAACTCATACGGAACTTCAGGACTTCTGGGTCATGAAAATTCTGATGGTCATTCTCGGTACGAACTCTAAATTGACAGTTAGTCGATTGACGGTTTATCTTCCTTCAGTTGGGGTCTCTAAATTGTTGAATATGAATTTTTCAGGTATGCATCCTTTCTCTTTTACAACGCAAGTCTTGTTTCTCATGATTGCCTTCCCAACACTCGATCAGTAATTGTACAGAAAGGGAGATCGTATGTGATTAACATAACTGCCATCCGTGACATTCACGAAGGTGAACCCATCACGTGTTCTTACATTCAATCAAACATCGGAACACTGGAGAGGAGAGAACAACTTCTGGAGAACTTTTACTTCTCATGTGAATGCAAACGATGTCGAGACGCGAGTGAAATGGGTTCTAATTTTTCTGCTGTAAAGTGCACTTCTCATGGATGCATTGGATTCTTATTGCCCACATGCCCTCTTGACCCGAATTCAGAATGGATGTGTTCCGAGAAAGATTGCAATGTCCCTACATGTTCTGTCAACATCTCAAACTTAATCTTGGATATTAACAATCAGATTAGACAGGCAGTAGAGTTGGAAGACTTCAAATTGCTCTTGGAGAAATTCAAGGGGAAAGTGCTGCATCCCAACAACTACTTGATAATTAATTTGCAATGCACTATGATTCGACTGATTGATAACATCATTCCCGAGAAGGATGATAACGATAAATTACGACTTGCTAAGTGGCAGATTGAACTCTGCCGTCATTGTCTGTCCGTTGCTGATCTCATTCAACCTGGAGGCAATCGATTTCGAGGTAAATGCACGAGACTAAATATTACAACTAATCAGCTAATATAATAGTCTGATGACATGAAGTGGAAATTCCACACGTGCTGATAAATACTGATAAAGATAACCGTTTTTATAGGAAATCTGCTGTACTATCTCCAAGAAGCTCTTCTCACGCATTGTACTGCGAAGACGAACATGTGCTTGGATGAAAAAAGTCTGGAAATCCTGAGGAAACCCTGTAAAAAGCAATTTGTAGAGGCACTCGAAATCATGAAAGAAGCCAAAGCTATTCTTCTCTTGGAACCTGTAGGAACTTTTGATTGGCAAAGAGGCACATCTCTTTCCATTGATACACCGAAAGTCAAGTCTCTCATGACTTACTTGAGCTTTAAAGATTAGTCAGGTTTGAATTGAGTTCACACGACCGCGACCGTCGAGATATTTCCATCGCTGTATCCCTTTTCTTATTTTCTCTGAGTCCAAGTTTGATGTATTATTAGAAAGAAACAATCCGTGATATCGTTTGAAAGTATTTATATAACTTAGTGATCCAGTGGATTCAATTAATACGACTACAAAGAGGAAACAGGAACATTTATAAAATCATATTATATTACTTATGGGACAGCCAGTGATTATGCAATTTGTTTAGAAGAGTATAGTATTAATAGTTTGTTATATTTAACATGGAATACTTGACAGAGCGGTTTTCTCTCTATAGTTTATGTAATAAATAATTAAATAATATGCAACACTATTACTGATTTTAGAATTAATTATACTCTCTACGATACGCTAAATAATAAAAATATACTTCGAATTCGAAGTTCATGGTCTGATAAATAAAATTCTCCCGAATCCTAATGACAAAATATCACAATCTTTTACCTGCATAATTATTGTGGCACAGCATATTTAGATGTGACCTTTGACCACATTTTATTAAAAGATTAGTGAGTAAAATAAAATCCTGAAAGTGAGAGCAGAGAGGAGGAGGTGTCCGGAAGAAAGGGTAAGTGGAGGAGTCTCAAAGTGCCTCCTGCAGATGCGACCTCACAGGAGCGAGTGTCCTCTGGTTCTGTTGGAGTAACCAGATGTACGCAACTCTCTCCACCAAACTCAAATCCAGCAACACTCAACTGCAATCCCAGACTTACAGACTTCCAGTTCAAATCCGATTCGAAGCGGTCTGAGCGTCGCCGAGGGTCACAAAAGGATGAGTTCGGAGCAGAAAGCCGCCGTGGGTCAGCCCCACCTTGTCAAACAGGACCTCGCGACCCTTGTAAGTCCCCAGAAATCGCTTTCTCCAATATGGGACACTTCCCCTGTTTAGTGCGATTGCATCAGCCTAAATGCATACGGTGGGAACTGTCAAAGCCGGCAAGCCGGGTTGTCGAAATTCGACCACATTCTGAGTTTGTGATACTGGAGCTACGGATAATTTTGTATGAGAGATAGATGAGTTGAATTGTTTTGGTTTTGTCTGTAGGATGTGACAAAGTTGAATCCCCTTTCACCAGAAGTCATCAGTCGACAGGCGACCATTAACATTGGAACGATTGGTCATGTAGCTCACGGAAAGTCGACGGTGGTCAAGGCTATTTCTGGAGTGCAGACTGTGCGATTTAAGAATGAGTTGGAGAGGAACATTACAATCAAGCTGGGTATTTGATTAGTTTAAGTGGAATTAACTTTGAGAGCTTTTGAAGACGGTAGTAATTTTGAATAATGTGGATTGCAGGTTACGCCAATGCAAAGATATACAAGTGTGACAATGAAAAGTGTCCAAGACCGATGTGTTACATTTCGGGAGGGTCGTCGAAGGACGACTCGTTTCCTTGTTTGAGTTCTACCTGCCAAGGAAAGTTCAGGTTGATCAGACACGTTTCTTTTGTGGACTGTCCCGGTCACGATATTCTTATGGCCACTATGTTGAACGGAGCTGCTGTGATGGACGCAGCGCTTCTTCTTATTGCTGGAAATGAATCGTGTCCTCAGCCTCAAACTTCTGAGCATTTGGCTGCTATTGAAATAATGAAACTGAAGCACATCATCATCCTCCAGAATAAGATTGATTTGGTCAAAGAGAATCAAGCGAAAGAGCAGTACGATCAAATTGTTAAGTTTGTTCAAGGTACGAGTTGCGTGTGATTTAATCTGTTGGCAAAATAGGGTTTAGAACCATCTAAATAATTTTTCTGATTGTAGGCACAGTTGCTGAAACTGCACCGGTTATTCCGATATCAGCTCAGCTGAAATACAACATTGAGGTGTTATGTGAGTACATAGTTAAGAAGATTCCAGTACCGGTTAGGGACTTTACATCTGAACCTCGACTTATCATTATTCGATCCTTCGACGTCAACAAACCTGGATCTGAAGTTGAGGATTTGAAAGGAGGCGTTGCTGGAGGATCCCTGTTAAAGGGTGTCTTGAAGGTTTAATTGAACATTTATGTATCATTGTTTCTTTCTAAATTATATAAACAAGTCAAACAAAAACTTTTCGCTCACAGGTAGGACAAGAAATTGAAGTAAGACCTGGACTGGTGTCCAAAGACTCTGAAGGAAAGTTAACATGCAGACCAATCTTTTCCCGAATTGTTTCTTTGTACACGGAACAAAATGATTTGCAGTTCGCTGTGCCTGGAGGTCTTATCGGTAAGTACTTACAGTTGACATTAAAACGTGAAATATTTAAACGTCAGTGAATTAATGCTTTAATTTTCTTCCAGGTGTGGGTACAATGATTGACCCTACACTATGTCGTGCAGACAGAATGGTTGGACAAGTTTTAGGTTCAGTGGGAGCTCTACCCGACATTTTTGTAGAAATCGAAATTTCGTATTACCTTTTGCGACGACTTCTAGGTGTTCGAACAGAAGGAGACAAGAAAGCTGCAAAGGTAAACTATTTAATTATAACCAAAAGTCGAAAAGTGGACAGATTAATTGACCCTTGATTTCGCTGGTTCCAGGTTCAAAAATTGTCCAAGGGGGAAGTTCTTATGGTCAACATTGGATCATTATCCACTGGAGGAAGAGTAACGGCCGTGAAAGCCGATTTAGCCAAAGTGGCATTGACGAACCCTGTTTGCACTGAAATAGGTGAAAAAATCGCGTTATCTCGGCGTGTTGACAAGCATTGGCGGTAAGGTTTTTAACATTTCTTTATTATAGTAATACTGATGAATATTTGCACTATCTAAACTCAACTTCGTTTCATTTGCTCATTCTAGACTCATTGGGTGGGGTCAAATCAGACGTGGTCAAACTATTCAGCCGATTATTGAGAGGAAGTAACTCTTGTAACAAAATGTATTTTCTAAACAATTTTTGTCCGAACCGAATAAAATCTCCAGAATGTTTAATACTAATTAATTTATTATACTTATTCCTTACTTGTTCCTTAATCATTCGCAGTTTTAATTTTCATATAATGACATAATATGAAACGTATCGGACACTTGGTAGTGGGTGTGGTTAGTCAGGTTAGTTTGTGACATGCCCAATGTACCCCAATGTGGCGGGAAAAACTCCACAATATTATTACCCGGCAATGTGCCTAAGTGTCACTTCTTTCTTTACACGAAATCGTTCCGAGAGTTCTCATAATATTATTCTTACAATAATTATCATTTGATTCGGATTTCCAATTAGTTTTAAAGTCACGGTTTTGTTACTAAATTATAGTACTAAATAAGATATTCGTTCAATTCCTATCTTGTATTATGAATTATGTTGCGTACTTTTATAACGAAAATTAAGTGACTTTCATGAACTCCAGCACTCGAGCCGACGTGACGTTCTTTAAATTTTAAATAATTAAATTCTAGACAGTTTATTGAGATTATTCTCATTTATTCAGTGTAGTGTAATACTCTTTTACAAGAATGAACTTGACGGAAGAGCAACGTCGTCGTATTGAAGAGAATCGTCGAAAGGCTCTCGAAAAGCGAGCAGCAGCGACTGGTGCAACATCGAACCAAAAGATTATTCCAGTGCAAACCCTTTCGAATAATGACCCTGCAAAAAGCTACGTCTTTGGGTCATCATCCAATGGCTCTGCACCCGCACAAAACAGACAGCTGCCAAGTTTGCCATCAGCATCGTCGACGATGCCAGGAAATGTTAATGTGAGTTATAATGAATGTGAAGCAGTATTATTCCATATGAAACGAACTTAAAACTACGCAGGTATCTGCAGCCCCTGCAGGAAGTGCTAAGCCAGCGCAGCCAAGCTTTGTTTCTGGTCAACCTAAACCTTTGATGCCTAAACAGTCAGCAATACCATCGGTTGGTGCAATTCCTTTTTATGGAAAATCGATTACAGGAATCTGTAGAATGATTTCTACGGATCGCTTCATTGCAGAAATTGGATATCAGCAGCAGCTTATTTCAATATTCAAGTCAATCAGTGGTTCCCAGTATGGTAATTTCATAGTTCAAATCAGACTTCAAAGCATTCATAGATTTAATTATATGATTCAGATGTGTGGTATTTTTAATAATCCTAACCTGTTATTATTTAGACACCCAAAAGAAGATATGGAGTTTTCCTTTAGCAGAACACCATAACCTAATTGCAGCCGTCGAACCGCTACGACCCGCAGTAGTCCTTGGGCCTTTGCCGACTTACGTCACTAAAGTATGAGCATTCTGACTAGTAATAAGTACGGTTTCTGACTTTATTGATGGCCATCTTATTGTATAATTGTCATTGCCACAGCTTTTCAGGCCGAACGGTTTTGCGAAAAAACCAGTCAGCGATGCGGATTTAAGTCGAATCGACCCCGTCTTAACAAGCTCATTGATGCCCTTCCAAAGAGAAGGCGTAAAGTTCGGTATCAGCAGAGACGGCAGAGTTTTGATCGCTGATGATATGGTAAAACACACTAATTTAAAGTAAAGATTGTTGAGAATTTGGGAAATAAAAGTTATTGTATGTTTAGGGCTTGGGAAAAACCATACAAGCACTTGGGATTGCTCATTATTATTACCACGAGTGGCCACTTCTGATTGCCACACCATCGTCTGTGAGGTTGTGGACTCTTCTGTGTAATAAACTTGTATGAAATATCTTGCATAGCTTTTTCACGCCTTTGGTTTTTTAGATACGCCTGGAGGGAGGCCATTTGGAATTGGTTACCTTCGGTCCCAGCTGGATCTATTTTTGTAATGGAGACAGGAAAGGATTTTTTCCAGTCGTCCAAAGTTGTAATTGTTAGCTATGATTTGTTGCAACGAAGGTTGGGAGAATTAGATGAGCACAACTTCAAGGTGGTCATCATGGTGCGCAAAGATCCCTTAAGAATTTTGTTTTCAGTGTATTTGACTGCGCACGGTGATATGATTCACGAAGAACATCTGTTACATTTTTTAATAGGATGAGTCACACCACTTGAAGAATTTCAAAACAGCTAGAACTAAAGCCGGAACTTCGCTGATTCAGAAATCCAAAAGAGCCATATTGCTCAGTGGTACTCCTGCTTTGTCCCGCCCTATCGAGCTGTATCCTCAGATATCTTCAATTTGCAGGTTCTTGTTCCAGTAAGTGGGATGGTGATTATAGTATATACTAATACTATGCGTGCTATATATTTAGTAAACGTGTGTAAACAAGAACAAGTGCATTTATATTCTAGTTTGAACGATTTTGGAGTAAGATACTGTGCTGGGAAGAAGAATGCTTGGGGATGGGATTACTCGGGTTCGTCTAACATGGAAGAGTTACAGCTTGTTTTAGAAGCAACTATAATGATACGAAGACTGAAATCTGAAGTACTCCAACAATTACCGCAAAAACTCCGGTATGCTTTGATATGATTTCGTAATCTGTCACCGTCACGTTGCATAGGCTTTTACTCTATTCGTTTTCCTGTTTTAAACTATAGGAAAGTCGTAACACTTGACCCAACATCTATAAAACTTACGAGCTCAAGCCTTCGAGCAAAAGCAAGAGCTTTTAACGAAGGCAAATCATTAAAAAACATGGAGGCTAGAGGCAGGCTACTTGAGTACTATGCAGAGACTTCAAAAGTTAAAATCCCTGCGGTTTGGTTAGCTAATATTTATAATGTCTGAATTTCAACTGTTGTTATAAATAATACAACTATTCTGGATGTTTTCAGTTCCTACATCAAAGACTTGATTGAATCTGGAAAGAAGTTCATTTGTTTCGCCCATCATCGGACGATGTTAGATGAGCTGTGTTCGACTTTAGAGGAAATACATTGCAAGTACGGTTTAATACTGAACGGGGTCTGTGAGATTCTTTGTGGTAATATTTATTTAATTATGCTTTTATGCTTTACCCTATAGATATATACGAATCGACGGAAGCACATCCCCTGAGGACCGCCAGTACGCCGTAGAGCAATTTCAAACGAACGAAGAAGTGATGGTGGCAGTACTATCTATAACTGCTGCAAATTCTGGTATAACAATGACAGCTGCCTGTTTGGTCGTATTCGCAGAATTATATTGGAATCCTGGGGTAATACATTATTTTATAAGTTTTGTATTCATCGAACTGTTAATATTATAACTGAAGTTGAACTCGGTACCTTTCAGATATTGACTCAAGCCGAAGATCGAGCTCACAGGATAGGTCAGCGTGATAGTGTTGTAGTTGAATATCTAATAGCCAAAGGAACTGCTGACGATGAACTCTGGACCATGATAAAGGGGAAACTTGATGTTCTGAATCAGGCTGGCTTAAGCAAAGACAATTTCAACGAAGTAGATTCCACTTCTTTCACAATCGCCGGCAACACTGCACAATTAAGTGCACATTCAAGGGAAAAATCTATAACAGACTATTTCGGAATTTCTGCCTCGGTTAAAATGGAGAATTTGAAGTCAGAGACGTCTGAGAACTCATCAAGCGAAGTTGAAATGAGTGATTTAGATGATGAATTGTTGCAGCAACTAATTGACGAGTCTTTCGGGGAGTAATGCAGTCGAAATTGCTATAAATTGATCAATATTACTAAAATTACTTACGCAGACGTTGTAATACTTGTCCAAGTTATATCGACACAAAATAAATGACACGTTACAGGAAGTCTGAGTTTTTCAGGTCCTTACAATCTCAAGGGGTATCCTTGGGTTGTTTGAGAAAAATAATTTATTGTACCTGTAGCCAAGGGCCTTTTAGGTTTGCGAAACACAGATTAATTTATAGTATTATTACGTACATTTATATCATAACTGCTACTGTATCCCGATGGAGAATGTTCCAATACTTCGAAATATGGAACTGAAATATTTCAAATATATTTTTCTCATTACTATGTTTTATTTTGGGACATTTTCTGGAGTCAGAGCTTTAGAAAGGTCGAAGAAAGAGAAGGTCTTCCACAGTGAAATAATTACAAAAAATAATATAAGCAGTAATAATAATATTGATTAATCTTTTTGAGTATATTAACTTTTAAGAACTTTTACGATGGATGTGGTACACAGCATTTCTGCTTCGGGCCTAGTGACTGCATATCAAAACAAGACTGTGACTTCGCTATGAGCATTCATCACATAGAAGATGCAAAGTTCCTAGTGACGCTTGCGCTGGATTCATCTCACACGTCGATGTACATGGCCAGTGGGATCGGAGAGAGTCCATCAATGGTGCGATAATCCTCATTTCATATCTGCAAGCGTTTAAAAGACGGAATAGTAATCCCTTATTCCGATTGGCTGGCATTTACGATTCAGGACAACTTGGCAGTACTGGAATGCGTTGTTTTGGAAGGACAAAGTTCATCCTCTGCACATGTATCAACAACTGGGCAGCAGAAAATTGTTCCAGAGAGAACATCTGTACCGTAAAACCTCGTTTTGATGTCCACATCACTGATCTAGATAACAGAAAAATTATTATTGATAATAACAAAATTTAACGATTGGCCGATAGGCAATGCCACCAATTCATGTTGTTGTGCATGACATTGTCCAATTTGGAAAAAAACGATACTTCACTTGTGAATTCACCTTGCCCAGGGAGTTTAAAATTGGACACTTGTCTATAAACTTGAAGTCCAGGAGTTATTTCTTGTCCATTGTCCAAGGACATGCTCATAATGATGGTAGGTAAGACAATAGAACATTAATGCGTTTCATGAACTTTGCTTCTTGGTCAAAATAATTATTGAATCATTGCTCTCATGCTTAACGCATCCATATAGGGACTATCCACAAGCACACCGACTATTATGTTTCAGAGGAAGTCGATCTCAACAAGGTCACTAAAATACAAACGAAATATATCGAAATCGGCTTAGCATACCGTGTTCATGGAATTTTGATGTGCATCGTGTACATGTCACTTATGCCAGTAAGTCGGATTGTGGCAAGATTTTATAAAGAAACGTGGACAGATAAAACGATTATGGGAAGAAAGTTGTGGTTTGTCGTAAGTTGTACAATCAAATGAAACATAAATACTTGCGTACGAGTGCTATAAAATCTTGGTCTGATCAAGATCCACGCAGCGTTGATGTACGTGGGTGCTATTTTAATAGCGATAGCATACTTAATCATTGCTATTAGCTATGAAAGTTGGTGGCCGAAGACTGAGACTGCTGAAAATCATGCTTTACTGGGTTCGATTTCTATAGGATGTTTATTTCTGCAAATAACAATACCATGGGCGATTCCGCGACACAAAGTAATCTTGAGGAGAGTCTACTACAAGGTCCATGTAATCATTGGAGGAGTTTCATACTTGCTAGGGTGTAAGTCCGATCCCAATTAGTTACAAAACCTTTAATAGTTGGTAGGAATATCTAGAACTATATTCCTCCTTGCAGTAACCAATATAATTCTTACGAGTTGGTGGCTCAAAAAGTTTCAACCTTGTGAAACGGTTGTAATTGTGCTGGTGTGGATTTTCGTCGACTTAGCATTCAGCGTGATGCTCACGACTGTTGCAATCTTGTCAGACTCAACTACAGAAGACATCCCCTTGACCAGATCACTGGTTAGCTATCCTTTACCAATCTCCCAAATCGAAGAAGCTTCGGTGAGAATTTAATACAGAAATGATAAATATAAATTGAGACTAAATAATTAATCTACGTTTTTGTTGCTGATGTTTCTGACAGTACAAGAAACCACGTGTAACTTTGCTAATTCTACTTGTAGTCTGCAGCGCTTTGGTAACGATTGCTATGAGTGTGGCCATGGTCTCTCTAAAACCTTGCGTTATGAAGCCTTTGAAATAAATCGATTCTTTTTTTTCGTCAATATAATCTCTATTCGTCATTTTGTACAAATCATCTTCGCGAAATAACGTGGGAAAGTAACAATCAATACTACTAACACTATTACTGCTTAACTAATCAATAATCTGAACCTCACTATTACGAGATTCCTTGCCAAGACTGAAATACAACACTGGTATTTGGCCAATTGTGACTCCAGTCCCATTGTCCAAAAGCCTTTGTTTTGCTTCTTCGAAGACAAACTTGACTTTGTAATTTTGGCAGTCAACAAGGACTTCTTGTTGCCCACCCATTCCAAAATACGTCCGGTCTCCCTAATGGCAGAATGATTTTTAAAATCCCATTACTTTCTCACAAGAAGTATTAGTTTCGAAACTACCTCTGGCACCTCAAGTGATATTGTGTACATTACTCCTGCAAGCAGATGCACGGGTCTGCACAAAGGCACTTTGAATAATCTTCCGTTTCTGGAGTCGATTCCATCATCAGCTTCGGTGACAGTTGTAAGGATGCTCCCGTGCGTGTTTTCGTGATAAGCCACACTAATAGCAATATCATAGTGGCACCTTCTATGATCGGTGCGGTCCGCACTTCCGAAAAGCCCAACGGCTCGCAAAACAATATCAGTACTGACCTTGAAACTGGAGTACAGAATATTTCATCAGAAGTTTCAAATTCACCATTTATTTTTTAATTTTGGTTTATTTATTTACCTTATGCGGTCTGGCTTGTTCCTCTTGCGTCCGAAAACCCAGGATTTGGGCCTTGTTCTTACTTCTGTAAACCTCTTACAACTAAACTCAGTCGTGTATCTGGGTCTCAAGTTAAAGTATTGCTTTAGTACATTAGCTTTGTCCGAGAACCTAAAGTAGGGTTACCACAAATCATATTGCTTGATTTGAGAGCAAGCTCTAGTAATAATTGCTTCAAAATTTTGAACTTGTAATAATACCATACCTGTTATCTAAAGGAGCACTTATATAGTCATAAAGGGCATTTTTCTCTTCAGTACTTAAAACATTAGTTGCGTCGACTTTATAAAACTCCGATGTCTTTAACAATGGCAGTCTTATATATTTCATCGCGAGTTCCATAATCAGCCGGCAATTCGGTCCATTTGGTTCCAGTCCTTTTCTCTTGCATTCATCTTCAGCAATTCTACTTTCAAAAATTATTATTTATTATACCAGTAAAAGTTCTGCAATCCTAGAAGAGAACATTTTCTTTCGCATGAACAAACGATTACTAACTTGAAACAAGTGAGAAAGATCTGCAGCTCATCAGTGTGCTGTATGTCTTGTTCCTTCAGTTTCAAGACCCTTGCCAAATCCGACACTTTACAATCGAACCTGGAGCTCGTATTAAATACTTCCATAGCGTTCCTGTTAATCCACACGGGAAAGTTTATTACAACAATCTCTATAATTCGGCCCGCCCACAATTTGGATAGGCTTATACCTTGCAATGTAATCAGCCGCAGCATCAAACAATCTCAGGATATCGCGGTCTGAATCATCACAGAAGCAGACCAAAGAGGAAAACACTGGCATTGCCGTTTCGGCATTCATATTTGCCAACAAAAAGTGGACAGTCCTTTGGCAGAGCACCGGTATTCCGTACATCCGTGCCAAGTAAAGAAGAGGAAGAGCGTTCTCCTGACGCAGTTCCGTTTCACCGCAGTATAAGTACTGAAAAGATATTTTGACAACTTTAAAACTTTGTTGAAAAAAATCAAGAAATGTTCTTAAAAATACTAACCTGAAGGAAGGATCTGAAGTCCTCAGGTTCGATATCGGGTATTTCTATGCGACCTGCTCGTGGCCCAGAGTCGGTCCAACGTTCACTGAACAACGTAGAGAAGAACTCTGACTTGTCGTGAAGAACATACTTGTGTGCTTTTATACTAACTCTAGTGCCCCCAACAACGAATGTGGTGTCGGCTAGATCACCAGTTTCCAGCAAAACTTTCATCCGATTTTTCCTGCTTATGCAAGCGTATCTTGGTTTGTGAGCAAACAGGTCGCTTAAGACATTCTCAAACGACTCTGAGGAGTTGATAACAACTGGAACAATACTGTCTTCCTCACTGCTACTGCTGCTGATTCTATTCCTCGAGCTGGTCGCAGGGGGATTTGCGTTTTGGTTGCTGTCCTCATCACTGCTGCTGATTCTAGCTCTGGTCCTCGAGCTGCTCGCATTTGAAAATATGTTTTGGTCGTTGTCGTCTTCACTGCTGCTGCTGCTGCTCTTCTTCGACTTGCTCAGAACTGGAACTATGCTTTCGCCAAGACTCTCATCGTCACTGCTGTTGTCTAGCTCGCGAATATATCCGTATGCATTATTTACAGGAGAAGATACTACAAAAGGAGGTCCTGCAATGTCATTTGTGTCTTCGATCCTCTCCGTATTTACATTTTCTAATGCTTCAATTTCAGAGTCTTCAATCCTCTCTGTATCTATATTTTCTAATCTTTCAGTTTCAACTCTCTGGGTGGCTTCTGTCTGTTCAGCTAAATCTACGTTGTCTTTATCAGGAATAACCATCCTAGTAACGTCACCGTCGTTTACAGCGCTGCTGCTGCTGTCATTCAGCAGTTGGTCTTCGTTGGAGTAGCTGAAGTCCATTATTACGCTCTCGCCATCTTCGTCATCCAGGTCGTCCAGAGCTCGTTCAGTATTCTTTTCCTCCAATTCCTCCTGCCGGACGTTTTCGGCTGATTTGTCGGCTGTTCTGTTCAAACTACTCCCTTCCTCCCTGTGAGAAGTGTTAACCGCAAGGCTGTTGCTCCTTGGAGTGCTGAGCAATACGTCCTCCATATCACTGATGTCCTCTTCAGTCTTTACGATTACTGCTGGAACAGTAGGAGTGACAAAACAGGCGGAATCCTGTGTAATTGGCTGCGAGCCTTCAGAATCTTTCTCGACTTTAATATCTTCCTCCACTTTGATTTCGACAGTGTTCGCATGTCCCGCTTCCATATTGAAACTTACGTAGCTGGCGTTGGCAGAGTGGTCAGGAGCATCTTCAGGTTCGACCTTTATGGTCACTTCTTCACCCTTCTCATTACCGTCCACGCTATTGGGAGTTGGGCCCTCATGTTCTTTCTTCCCACTCATCGTCAACCTGTGGTCAACCTATTTCCAGATTCGCCAACCTGCCACCTGCGACATACAACACACGGTCTCATCATCTATACGCCAACCACACCAACGCTTGATGAAGTCTCTGGAA
>JAQGAD010002232.1:0-14460 GCA_034696625.1 Isotomurus palustris
TGTTACACGACAAAAGACTTTTTAAGCAAACAGAAGCTCGAGTTTCCTTTCGCTTACAACTCAACTTCTCACTGTCTCTCAAAGTCTCAATCCTTTTAAAACTATCCACAGTCCAGTGAGTAACAGAACATATTTACAATTATAATATTATCCTCAAAACTCCCAAGCAAAAGAAGCTCACTTTCTTTTCCCTCAGTTTTGTTAATGATGGGCCATAAACTTCTTTCGTGGGAACGCGTGTAAAATTTTCCAATGTTTTACTAACTTATACTCCTTGTCAATCTAACAGAATCCACAATTCGTATGTGAATGTGAATATATGTCCCATAAATAATTGGATGTATGCTTGTCGAATTTATTAAGGAGTGAGTTGTGTGTTGTTAATACACAGCAGCACAGATTAACATTATTATTGTACTCTCTTGAGCTTCTGCTTCTACTCATGATGAGGAGTGTGTAAAGTCAATTATTCATTTTCCTCCGAAGAAGACATAATTTTTATTCATTTTTTGATCATTTGATAAAAATGCAGTACCACCAAGAGAGAAGCTCGTTCGCCTTATCATAACCACTATCATCGTTGTCATTTCTCTTCTTTTCTTCAAATAAAAGTGTGCATAAATAAATAACCAAGTTATGCAAAATAATTGGCCAACTGGAATAAACTCCCTGGTGGGTCTTCTGGTTTTGAGCTGTCCAACTTTCTTCATCGTAATAATAAACTTGTGGTCATTTCTTCTTATTTAACTACTCTCTCCTGGGTAATTTCTTCCCCCAGTGTTGGCTTAATAATATGCATTGTACCTTGTTACATTGTACCTACTTGTAACTTGTATCACTATATATTTACTTCACTTAAAGAGTCCTAAGCACACAAGACACAGAATGGTTAAAAGCGCATTCCAAGGAGTTGTTGCAATTGCCCTTCTGACTTTTATAGCACTGTGCAAATCGATTAAATATTTAAAACTTTTTCAATTAAGACCATGTGGAAAGTATCTATCGTTGAAAGTCAAGTTAATATGTATGCAAGCAAATATGTTCCTGGTATGTGCTTACTGCTTGCAAAAAAAACTTATTTGCGCAGGATAATAAATCGGAATGCCGGTGATGGTGGTTGTGTAGTGGTGCTAAGCACAGACTTGTAGACGCAAAAATGCATTTTTTCTCGTGAATTTTTCCTCGAACCCTTTCATTGCTTTAGACTGAATTGCACTTCTAAGATTATTATTGCTTAATTTAATCCTGAAAGTAGAGCCGGAGTTCAGTAAAGACAGAGAGACACAGACAGAGTGCGAGATAAGCAAGTCCTTGGGATGCTTCTCGCTATTATTGCTTGCTAATATCCTTGCAGTGTGCAGTTTAAGACAAGGTATTTACAATGGGATAAAAAGGACAAACAGATGCTCTTCATGCTGCTTTTTAGTAAAAGTTTTAGCAATCTACATTATTCTAGTTCCGAACACACATTATATCAAATAAAAGTGGATGAATGTGTGTGGTCTTTGGTTTGGTGTGCTTGCAATGGCTTTATAATAATTTCTCATGCATTCTTACCCACTACTACACACTACACACATACATACTACCTTTCCGGCTTCATCAATAACAAGTCCAGTTTACTTACCACTACACAAACTATCTTACCACCACACTACCATCATCATCATCAGTCACTAAGTATTCTCTCGTTCTCTACTCTCCTCTTGTGTGAATATCTATGATTCACTTACATACCAAAAGAGATTCCAATCCTGAACGATTCTTCTGACAATTTTTTATATTTTACATTAAAAACAAGCTTGCCGTGTCTTCACACATATATACTTGGATATGGTGTGTGTTGTACTTTGATGCATATCTGCGAAGAATCTACACAAAATTACGTTCTGTACCAGAAGAAGGTTATTAAATATTGTTTCTGCCACGAAGACGCAATGCAGGAGGAATGTATGTTAATAAAACTTACACAGAAGCAAGCTCATTGATTTACAGAGTAGGTTTCTGTGTAAATACATTCTTGAAAGGAAACAACATGATCTTTCTCAAGTCAAAAGAATATTGAGACTTTAGTTTTAAATTAAAGTTATTCATTGACAACCTTTCAAGCTTTGAAGTTTCCGATATGATGGGGTTTTTCTAAACTCACAATAAGATCCCTTCGATCTTTAATCCTGTGTAAGATCTAAAGAAGTCAAACTACCTTAGAATGGTATTGGACCCAGAGATTCTAAATATTTCAAGTTGAATCGTAGAAAACAATGTAGCTGATGGAACCATGACCCTCGTTACCCAAAAATGAGAAACATTGTCAACATACAAGTCAAGTACAACGGCGGATCTCCATGCATTTAATACAAATTTATCTGACCAAAGATCTTCCCATCGGGTAAATGGTTTAGTGTCAATCCTCACAATACACTTGAGACGAAAGAGATCATAACACCGACTGATTGGATCAAAATGAGAGCATTACTTTTATTCTACGGTCCTTCATCAGTCGTTTTTATGTGTAAGATACCTTGTGGGTCTTTAAAAAGGCTCTCAGTGTGTTCAACTGCTCCTTCTTGTTGAGTGCCAGATTGATGTTCTTTTTTACACACCGACAACTACATAATAACGCTTGCTACGAGGAGGTCATATGGTTGGACTTAATAAGCCTATTGTTACCTTATTACGTAACGTACGTATCTTACCATCTAAACTATTATCCTCCAACGTGAGCTCCGTCCGAGTCAGTAAAAAGTAAAAGCATCCCGTTAAAAGAGCATCTTTTTGTGTACGCTGTGTGGGTAAATTGTGTTTTCATGTGTGTGTCTCACACAGAAGACTTGTTCCATCTCTTCCATGTGTACACAACGTTGAGTGTGGTGGTGGTATGTATCTTTTTAAATGAGTTCAACCACATAATTTGACTTGACAGGTTATGATTCGATGAAGAAATAAATAAAAAATACTCCAGAGGAATGATCTCTACTTTAAGAGTACGTGGTATTTCGTAAAAATTCCCACTGTGGCTTGTCCAAAGTTCAGAGATGCGAAATACATTTTTCTCTGGTGGATAACCGACTTCTACACAAGTCTAAGCTAATACAACAAGAATAGTTTTTTTTATATTTTATCTAAAGCTGGACTGAAGAATCCAAAATCCTTCTCGCCACACGAGACAGAATGAAAAAATTATGAGTCAACATGCATGCCTGGTTTTCCGGAATGAGAAAGTCTTTTCACAACGATTCCCTTTAAAACCTTTGGTTCTTTTACCTTTTTGGCTATTGTGTTTGATTTGAACTCAATTTAGATTTGAGAGAGATGCTCACTCGTTTCCATCCACACGTGAATTGTGGGGCTGCTGCGCGACTAGATTTTGTTGTATTTATTGTAATAGGATGGTCTCCTCGGAAGTGGAAAATTCAGATGTTCACTTCAGGTCTTTTCAAATATCAAATTGAATTCACGAGGTTTACACATTTTGTTTGTAAGTGTATCTGTGAAAGATAATGCCACTCACTCACACATGGAAGGAGTCTGTAGTCTCTGCAGTAAATGGGGACAATGAAAAGAGGATCGAATTGAAAGTTATGATGGCCCGGGTTTAAACCTGACCTTTGGTGTTTCATTCATTGATGAGATCATACGGATAGAAAAGATGAGCAGCGATGAGATGAAAACATAAGTCGTACACAAAGAGAAGAATGAATAATTTCAAATATTTTGATACAACTGCTCTTGTCAGTTTGAGTCTGACTCTCACTCTCATACATTCTATCTATTCTGAGTCTAGTCATTTTATTTTACGTATCGTACACTTTTCTAATACGCAGCAGTGAGGCAGACAGGGTTGGAAGTAGAATTGAATTTAAAATGAAAAGCTGAATTGAAATTCAAACAATGAGTATCCAATTCATCATTTTTTCTCAGTAGGAAATTGAATTAGCCCACATTGTGAGTGTGTGAGTAGTTGAAAAGAGATGATGAACACATAGTGTAAAGTATAAAGAGAGATCCATTTCAATCCCATCTCACCTTCTCTTTTTCTGTCTTCATTAAAGGCTAAGGTCAGGGCATGATCTTTTCTTAACCATCTTAGAAATATTCGACGGAATAAGATATACGTCTTACAATCATGAGGAGCATTGACTTTCCTCACATACAAACACACACGTGAGATAATCCTGAAAGGAACGAGGGGGTGGTAGCCGTGGTGGTGGTGGTGTAATTCTTTTTTAAAAATGAAAGGAAGAATGAGAGATACTTTTGAGTGACGGCATGGGAAGTAAAAGTGATCTTATTTGCAATGTGTGTACAATACCTGGAGGCATTTCTTCACAGAGGTAGACAATTTGATGTGATTTTGACTCTCATGCATTGTTCACACATTTAGTTAAACTGTCTTTTGTTATTCAAAAGACACTTTTCATTTTGTTAAGATGTTTGATAGCACAGCGAGGGAACTCTTTTTCCTGTGAGGTCGAACTTGTCACACTCATGTCAATTTAGTGAGACTGTCGGAACTTTAGCTGTGTGTACGCTCTTGTTGTGTTGTGGGTACATCATGACATCAAAACAAATATATTTACTATTTACAACCACTTACACACACATCACATCGACTTTTGAAGTTGAGATGAAAGGTTTTCAATCAATTCATAACTATTCGTGTCTACGTGTGTGTGTGTACGTCCATCTAACTCTGTATTAAATGTGTAAATAGCTTGTAAAATTCATGCCGCTTTAAACAAATAAAATACCTTGTGGACCAACCCACCACCTTTCAGTCATTCAAATGTCATATCAACCTACCTGTCAATACCAATAAGCAAGAGAGTTACTAGTTTACTAGTTACTCATCTCAAGAGGTTTCCTTCAAGTGTGTTTCCTCGCTTCAAAGCAGACAAGTTGTTCTCTTTCTCATTTGATAAGGTTAATAATGTAAGGCCACTTTGGAATTAGGTTTTTTACTTTTCCACGCACCACTTTTACGCATGCATGCTATCAGCAATGCTAGTGGCAGTGCTTCAACTTCACCCGTGAAGTCTTGAAGTGAGTTTAATGAAGAAATGAAATTACTGGGTAATTATTAACTTCTTTGGAGGTTTGAATGTAACACACATACACACACCTGTTTCGTACATATATAATACGGACTATCCATTACTAGAAGGCAAATCGCTTTTCTTTAATCTCCTGCAAATTACTGCTTGCCAAATGCCCACCACCACCATTACTTAAGCTAAGCAAACGATCATGTTATATTAGGTAATAAGACTTTATACCACCAACACTGAGAAATGGTGTTTTTGCAAGAATTATCACACCAGACAATTTGAACTGGGTACTTGAGACTCAATAATGGTGATTCAATCCATTTATCATATTACAGGTTAAGAATAGAATAAATATCCGCTGTGAATATAACAGAGGAGGAGGTGGACGTATTCTACAATTCCCACATGCAATTAAGTAATTGACCACCTACTAAATGTGTACTTTGTTAAACCGGGTTGAAGCTTTACGTGAGTGTCGACTGTCGAGTGTGAGTGAGTTTGAGAATTTCACAAAGGTAACTTCGCCTCAAATGAGTTCTTCAGGAAAAGGCAGGTCTCTCGCACATAGAAACTTTAAATTACAATCATTCAACTTTTCACTCAATAATTCCTCGTCTTCCCACATGCTGAGATCATTTTATACTTCAGACTGAATTCAAATCGACTCTAACTTCTAAACTTCTACACACCCTTTTTAATAGCAAGCTACTTTCTTCTTTATTTCGTGGTAGACCTCGTAAAAGTATTTTTAAAATTTGGTGCTACTGACCTCACTACACGTTGAATTGTTTTTCAAAAATCTCATACTGTCTGACGTGTCTGATATGCAGATGAGAGAGTCATAATAGTTTAGATAAAATTTTTAAATGCACCGAAAAGTAATCATATTCCTACCCCCTAAAAAGTAAAAACCGTCGATAAAAAAAGTTGTACGTGTGTGTGATATTTATTGTGCTTGTTCGGGAAAGGAACAAACTTCCGGACTCATTTAGTATTTCTTCCACTCGTTGAGCATAAAATGTATGTGTGTATGTGTAAGTTCAGTCAGAACCTTAAAATGAGCACGATTCCCTTTGTAAAACACATTATGTATGACCATGTCAAATTACTTCCCTTTAGATTACCAGTCTTAATAACAAAACTGATAAATATCCTACACTACAACAAGCAATTAGGAATGGATTTGCATCTGTCTTTCGCCTCATGTGTTCCAATGAAGATAACATCTTTCTTTTTAAACCACACATTTCCTGTCTCTTGCCTTCTTGTGTTTTAATAAATCCAAGTAATCCAACCTGTCAAGATTTGTATATTATAATCAAAGTCGAGACAGTTAATCCGTAAAGATTCGTCTCCAGAAATATGTATTGCTTTTGAATCAGGGATTCCGTGAGAGGAGGCTTCTATATAAATATATCGTGCGTCCTCAGAACACCCTAAAAATAAAGAGAATTTGATATGAAGCTACTATACTATGGTTCATTATACTTTACAAGTAAACGGCTGGTAGTTGGCTTTGGCTTCATCCCCAATTCAACACACACTTGAATTCACCCTTCATCAATGATTTTCGTCGTGGCGAGTGGCGACACAATCAAATTACCGAGTGGATGGTGTATATAATTAATCCCAAGTCTTTTTTCCAAGAAAACAGATACACACGTAAGTCTTTGAGGGAAAAACAAGGGCAATATCCACAATCCCTACACAAACAAGGATGACCCTAACAAATCTTAAGTAAAATGTTTTATGCAATCTCATGTGTATTTTAACCATTAAACTTTACTTTATTAGCTTTAGCTCAAGCTGAGACTTGAACTGTTATACTTACACCAACAAGACAACAATCAACATCAACAGCCTACAATCAATAAGCGTATTGTCATGCATTGTCACTAAAACATTCATTCGCATCCCTTCTTCGATGAAGAAGACTCCAATTTCTCTCGTGTTACCAAATCAAGCCCCATTTATTGCGTGTAGAGGAATGGATAGCGTAAAAACTGGCGATGACACTGACTGATACAAACTCTAATAATAATAAATATGCATGATTTGTCACAAGAAGATCGGTTTCGCGTCACACACAGACACACAGACTTTTTTACATTTACATTCTCCTCCGTTGAGGAAAAAGTCGTGAGGATATCAAATGTTAATTTTAATTTACATTTTAAACAAATGAAGCGTCTTCTCCTTAACATGCTACTGTGTAAACACCTACTGACATCAAAGATTCGTCACCCTCTGAGTTAAGACGCTTCACACAAAGAGTTTCTTCAAAACATTTACTGTGTAATTTAATTCACAGTCACACCAACCATGTCCTCTTCTCTCTCTTTGCATCCCGACTTTTTGTCTTGTCACTTGAATCCAATTTACTCCACAGGTTCTCTCTCCTGTCTCTTTTCAACTAGCGAATTATTCTAATAATTTAAAGGTGTGTTCGGTCATCTGATTATTTCCTCAGATAAATCTACCGATTAATTTCCATTGCAAGAGATCCACCTCAGACACACTCAAAGTTTCAAACTTGATTTCATTCTCTCCGTGCTCGTGCATCGTGAGTGATCACCAATTTAACTCAACCGTATAAAATTCCGACCCATATCCATTCATTAACTGATACTCAGCAATATTAGGTACAACTGAGGGAAACTATATATAGTTCTGCACTCAGCCTTTTAACTTTTATAGATGCTGCGGTTTAGATTCTCTGCTACAATAATAATTCTTCTGATTAATTTTTCATTGTTCACAAATTCAGGAAGACCCTTTAGTGTATTATGCTCAACGGTGGCGGCATCATGACTAGACACTTCTTTTATCCATCATTTCTGGATACGAGTAACGTACGGAACTTAATTTATATAAATCAACCCCAATAATTTATAATGGAGAGATGTATTGAAACCCTGTTAAACTCCTAATGGTATAATACGAAACGGATGATGGAACGAGAGACATTTTTTGCTCTCGATTTTGTGTATACTTCTCGAGTGAAATGATGAAACTCTAAAGTTCATTTTCTGCAACACATGGCACACAGAAATGCAGGCACAAGCTCTGTCATCCACTTTCAAGAGGTTGTAATATTATGTTGTGTGTAGAATGTAGAATGTACCGTGCAGCAGCTTGACTTTTAACTGGACCTACCTGACAGATGATTGCGCAAGTAGATGTAAAAACTTCTAATGCTACACACAAATGGTTGTAATGTACTGAACACGTATAGGTATATATAAATTACACAAAGCTTACGCAAGTAATGAGATGATCGCAGGAAAAAGACATAAAATTGCTCCATCATTATCCAACGGAAGTGTATTGGATTGAAATTAAAGTATCAACTTACTAACATTTTAACAGAGAAAAGAGACCAATTTAATACGGCTAAACGGTATGTCACCACATCCAACTTTATATAAAAAAGGCTAACTAAGTGAATCTCCTGTGTAGTTTCTATAAATTCATCAGTGTCCATTTTAATACTATGCCACCCTGTAGAGCGTATACAGATGATGATCATCATCATCACCTTGTTGCAAATTAAACCAATCCATCATCGTTCTCAGGTGTAATTTATCTGCGTATACAACCTACTACCCATTATTCAAACAGTGTTCGCAAAATAAGCTATTAGATCAGCATGAATTTAAATGCATACAGCCAGAACCAGATGGACACTGGATGGTTTGTACTTGTACGCAAGTAAGATCCTGTACTCACACGATGATAGAGCGTTTCAAAAAGCTTTTATGCATTATAAAGTGTTTAAGGTACGGTTAGTTGAACACAGCTCAACACGTTATTACCACACACACAGGATCTTCTATTTTTTCTCCTACTACCTGCCACTATCAAAACTTTGAACTCCCAGTACCAGTTCGTTGTAATTTCGCATTCCCGATTTCCCACATTAGTTCTGCTTACACAAGACATTTTTATTTCTCGACGAGTCAAATGATTTGCCTATTAACACGTCGAACAGGGAGGAGGAAAACTGAGCGTACTCTTGGATAATAATCTTAATGGAACTTTAAATAAAGTAATAATAAAAATGTGTATTTCCATTCCTTGTCTACCTTAAGGTAATTGGCTTAATAAGGCTATTATAAATTAAACCTGAAGCTATTAAGTCTCTCCTCTGTGAGTATAAAAGCGTAAAATCCTCCCTCTACTATATATCATCTCACTGGTCGGACAAGTTAGGGTGCATTTCTGTAGAGAAGGAATTTTCCCTGTGTATTCTCATCATACGCATTCCCTTCAGAACAGTAGCAAGAATAAAGTTTTCGTGTAAAAATCTGTGGGAAAGAAATGAATGGAATTGTTCGTAAAAGAAAGAAAAGTGCAGTAAATTTTACGGGCTTGTCTGTGTTTGTCAACACAGTAAGAAATCATTTCCCAAAGATATACAAACACACACCTTTGTCTTCCTTCCTTTGGCTTGCACATAGAAGTGTATGGGATGCGAGGAATTTGTCAAGGTGTAATAAATCATAGGATGCTTACTTACTCAAAAGTCTTTTTTCTATTCAACTCTTAACCTCAGTCTTTAGCTTAATTACGCTGTAAACCTGCTATGCAGTCTTCAGTCAAAGTTTACTTATAAATATAGTTAGCGCTATGTGTCTTTAAAGGAATTACCTGAAGATGGGCGATCGCTGTAACGAGTGCAGTAGACCCACGCTGGCCACAAAGTCTGTCCGTCTTTCGAATCCTTCCCAGCTTCCTTTACCGGAGAGCTGCTACTGCTGCTACTGTGATTGCTGTTGTTATCTCTGTCTCTGCTGCTTATCTTGTGCTCTGCTTTGTTATTATGAGTCTTGCTTGACTCGTTATGATGATTCCCTTTCAATTTGTGTTTAGATGCAGAGGTGTTAGCAGAAGAAGCACCGTGCCCATTAGTATTATTGCTACTTGATGAAAATCCATTGCTCATCGGTCCAGCAACACCTTTAATAAGTGTGGTGGCTGAGGTTGAGATCGATTGGAGATGATTAAGGGGATGAAGAAGTTGATTAATTTGATGGTGATGGCTGAGATGATGAGGGTTGTGATGACTGATGAGATGACTTGAAGCAGACGTCGGACGGGACAAGTCTATAGGGTTGCTGCTTAACATTGGAGATTGATGTTTTTTATGACTTCCACCCGAGGATTTGTGCTGCTGCTGCTGCTGTGCGTACTGATGAGAGCTGTGCTTGTAATTAAAATCTGTGATGGGTGGTGACTTGAGATTCTTATGGGGAATGAACGGGTTAGTATTGGCAGCAGAGGTTCCCAGTCCGAAATCCGGTCTCAAGATATTCGCAATTGAGAAGATTAGGGATGCATTGCTGGGGCTTGAGGAGTTATTATTAAGATTACCATTAGTCGAGGGTGAGTTATGTCTAAATTGATGATGTATGTGGTGATTATTATTATTGGCTCCATTAGTAAGTTGAGGTGGCTGTTGGCTAAGTTGGTGTGGAGGTGGTGAAGCTGTTGATGTAGTCGTAGTGTCATTACTATTCGCATTGTGATGGTAGTTATTCGGACTACACAAGGATTTGATTGTGAATGAATCTTCGGAGGAATACTTTCTCGCTCTACAAACACTTCCGAGTTCCATTTCAGATGAGTTTTGACTTAGCCTGTCATCATCTTCCATAAAGTCACCTTGCTCACTTTCATTGTGCCGTTGGGGTGACGTGCTTTTGTTGTTATTATGGCAGTCTTCGGTTTTGATTTTTTGTGCTTCCTCAGAATCCGATAGGACGGAGCTGTCGCAATCCATGAGGATTTGTCTCCGATGAATGTCGTCATCGTCGTCTCTCCCTATGCTTAAGACTTCATCTTCGTCATTCATTGGGGCATTCGTGGGATTTGTGGCTGATGCGGTTTGTGTAGGAGAGCAAATGGATGATTTTGTACATGAGAAAGAATCGGGAGGAGTGAGACGATGGTGGTGATGGTTGTGGTGGCCGTGATTTCCCGGATCGGCTGCTGTGCTCTTAGGAGATTCCGGGTGACCACTCCCACTGCTATTGGGACTGGGAACGGGGATGGGACTTCCTCCCGGAAGATGCTCACTCTTTAGCAACATTCTTCCCGTGTCTTCTACTACTTCTACGATAGACGGAGGAGAGGAGGATGATGAGGCAATTATGTCACTGTGTAAGAATGTGGGAGGACTATTGTTGTGTTTGTTGGGACAGTTTGGAAGGGCAACAAGGCCCACTTCATTCAGGCAGCTTATGCTCATCAACCTTAGCAAAGGGTTGCGTTCATCTCTACCGGCAGAAAGATGAGGAATTTGTTCTGCTGGGACAATATTTTCAAGGAATTTCTTCGGATTATTACTGGAACAGACCTGCGGGACTTGTGCTTGGGCTTGAAGTACTAATGATTCTCGAGACTGACTTTTAACGCCTGTAAAGCTATGATGAAGATTATGCTGATGAGATTTTATAGAAGATGTAGAATTGTTGTTGTGGGTATTTTGACTGCGTCTCAAAATGTCACCAATTCCCAAAGGACTCATTAGATCAGTAGGATTGATCGACGGGAAAGTGGGAATCTAATAGGGGAAATCATTTAATGTGTGTGAGGAATGTTAATTGATCTTTACCATTATGTCAAAGTCCAATTCTTCTTGGCTTCATTTATCAATTTTATTTTACACTCATTTATTTAAGTAAGTAACAACACAGTTTTGAATGTATAGTTATTATAAGCAACCTCGGGTTGTCACAATTCTTCTTTGTAGTGTAATAGTTCACTTTGAATAAATCAAGGGTTAAACGAGACAAGAGAACAAGTCAAATAACTTAATCCTGAATGATTAAGAAAGAATTTGTTTAAAGATTGCGAGGATTATTATTACACACACACACGTTCCTGTTCAAAAATCATTTAGATGGGAAGCACAGGCAAACTGGCTGCGGGTTGGATTAATCCGAGTTTGTGTTGTGTGTGGCTGTGCCGAGTTTTTATTAACAACACTTGAGAGTTCAGAACATAACAATAATAATTTTGCTTGTTGAGTAATAATAATAATAATATTTGTTGCTTCTGGTATTGCTCAGGGGTTGGTGGGGTCAACTCTTGTTAAATTTTCAAGAAGGAGCAATTTGGGACTAATGGCCAGTGTTAAAAGTTAATGGTCCTCTAAAATGGAATAATTTTATAGAGGATGATGATGGTGATGATGGTGATGATGGTATTGGTTGTGAGAATAATTTGTGCAGGAACGAACTGAGAGGCAGCCTGTGTGCTCTGTCTAACCCGACTTCTCCTTTGGTACTGGGATACTTAATGATAATGACTGGTAATTGAACTTAATCGATATTTATTTGCTTCATATATAAGACTGTGAAGAAGTGGAGAAACGAGAGAGGGACGTCGTTAGTTGCGAGTGTACGCGTCCGTGTCTCAGCAGAGTATATATCTGTCTAATGCTTTTTATTATGATTATTTCTTCCTTGAGGAGGACAAGAGAGATTGGATTAAATACACAAACAGTACTTTTGTACGATAGGGTTGTTTACTTAAGAGGTCTAGTGCACTGTAGTAGGCTGCTGATGATGGTTCTACTACTTACAGAATGAGACTAGTTCCTCTTAACCGTTTGGGGCAAGTTTAGCATGCGTGATATTCCCTACCTTCTTCTCATTTCTATAAAGTGCTCTCTCGCCTCTTTCATGTGTGTTGCTTGTGTGTGTGTGTGTTCGAGTAATCTTATAATCCTCTCCAGAGTAAAAAGCTCAAAGCTCCCACTTCCCACATGCACAAGCAATACCTTAACTGTTACATATACCCTCAGTCACTTGGGCTCGTATATATGAAGATCGATCCGCCTTTGGCCCAGTCTGGCCAAACCTCTTCTCACCCTCACCAAGCCAATCCTGTAGGGTGTTACATCAACAAAAGATACTCTCTACCAATTTAGATACGAGAGAGAGAGAGAGAGAGATGAATTTACGAACAAGAAGACTCTGTGGGAAACTACCAAAGAAGCAGATGAGACTTCTCTCCTGCTCGTCTTCGATGTAATAATAATCCTAGTCATCTTCTACTTGCGCTTTGCCACACAGCCACATGCGTTTCTTAATTTAATGTATCTATCTAATAGAAGAACGGAGAAGAAGAATCTCTCTCTCTCTCGTAAAAGATGTAATGGATGGTCGATGGTCGTGGACTGATGATGCGAGGAGCAGCAGATGCAGCAAGAAGAAGCAAGCTTTGAGTTTATATTGTGGCTATATACATATATAATGTCCCTTACTTCAGTATATCACACATACACACTAGAATTCTAGAAGAGTAATCTTTACGAGCAACGACGAGGTAAGTTGCTCATCATTAGATGTGTTTGTGTGGTTGCATGGAAATTCTGCTGAGGAAGGATGGAGGAAAAAGAGATGAGCTTTTTCAGGAGACATGTAATGTATCTATAATCATAAAATTGTCTCTCCCATGTAACACACCCGGCACCCGGTACTCCAAGGATTGTGTCAGAAATGGTAGAGAATCAAATTCATTCTTCTAGAGATGCTAGCTATTCTTTCCTAGTGTTATTCGTTGTTCCCAGTATCGGAAAGATTCTTTCTGGATTTTTATGGAATTTCTCTCAGGGTAATAAAGCTCACGGAAAATATTCTCCTACATTTCTACACGTTGAGGCGTTGCTTATAAAATGAGATTTTTCTAAGATACTAGGAACTAGATGCTTTTATTTTACAGGCGTGTACGAAATGTATGTGTGTAGTGTGGATATTGTGTGCCATTTGCCATGTCAAAGTGGAGTGAGACAAAACTAATCATCAGATCATTTACTTTCCAACCCCAGAAAACAAAAGTATGTTGATTAAATTGAAAGGTCTTCTTGGTTGGTGAGGATGTGTCTCGTCGTCGCACTTTTCATTAAATTTGACTCTTTGGTGTGTTGTACAGAGTTTACACTAGTTTACAGGGCCTTCATCACCTCACCACCATCACCACCCTATCCTATTTCAAACTTCATTCATTCTTTCATTCATTACTCATTTCACTCTCTGTGAATTCTATCCATTAGTTTACACCATTTGTCTGTCTTGCTTGACACAACCACGACATCAGCTCGTTCATCCTGACTCTACACTCTACAACACTAATCCATATCCCTTGACTTTCACTCTTCGACTTGAAGAATATCTCTTAACCTTCTCTCTCTCTATTTCCCATCGAGTTGTTTGAAGAACTAACCGAATTCCGATTTCCAGAATATGTTTGCCTAATGGCTTGAGTGATTTGGGAGGAATTCTCAATTTGTTTTTCACTCAATAAAAGACAGGAAAGGATGTTCCCAGAATAAACTTTGTTACGATGAAGGTTTTTCCTGCTTTTCTCAGAAATGTGTAATTAAATAATTCGAAACACTTCGAGT
>JAQGAD010002233.1:0-14458 GCA_034696625.1 Isotomurus palustris
CTAATTATTCTAAAATAAAGTTTCTTTTACTTGTTTTCATAAATATTGAAAGAACTTTGTCTCCACACTTTTATTCCTCTCCGTAGATTCCATCCGACTTCTTACGTCGCTGGAGTCGTAGGTCAAACTTACCAGGACGTTACAGTCTAAAAATAGTTTAGAATTGTAGGAAGAAAGGCCCGCAGGACGCCGCAGGTAAGGATAGGAAAACATTTTGAATGAGAGAAGATCAAGTAACACACGGCAGTTTCGAGTAAGCTTAAGTGTATATAAAGAAGAAGAATACAATCAGTCAGGAAACATAGGGAGGGAGTATGAAGTCTGCATGAAGTATGAAGCCTGGCGTGGAAATATAAGGTGACGTCAACAAGGGAAAAGGAGCTTATCAGTAGAGCTTAATGTTTCTCTCCTCTCTTGGCTTATCCGAAATCCAAAGCCACCTCCATAAAAAGTTAAAAAACCTCGTGCACAAGCACAAGCACAACTACAACGAACGATAAACGAGACCGTCGACCGTCCTCAGGGTAATTAAGCCTTTTTATGCAAACTACAAGTACAAACCACTTCCAACTTCCATCCATCCAACTTCCAAAGACTCCGATCAAACGAAGAGAGAGAGAGAGAGAGAGATCAGAGTCAGAGTCACCGCAGAGATGGGAAAGTAGAACTTACTTGGCTTTCACATTCAACAGCATCAGGAAAGAAAGATGCACACTTTCCACAGGACCATGTTAAATGGGAAACCTGTTTTTTACTACAATTCCCCTTAATCATTAAACTGAGCTTCGTCATTCACAAAAAGCATTGCCTTCGTAATCAGTGGATTGCACAGCGTCAAGGAGTTTATTTATAAGTAGATATGGGATAGTATGCAAATAATTTGGGAGACAGTTTAGACAACTTGGAAAGCATGAATGACTCTGTGATGTGTATATAGAAGATTGCACAAGTGTTTGTGCAACTTGTGACGTCATCGGGCCTGCAAGAAGAAACACATGCACAACCGACACCGTACGTACGTACGTAAGCAGGAGACCCCAAAGGGAATCCCTCTGAATTGAAAATAGCAAAATAGTGTGCGGAGACCTGACACGACCAACAGACCAACTTCACTGTATGCAGTAGTACTGCGTGGGTGGACAAAGTACACTGAAAAACGTCCAACGCACAAATCTACGAGAGTGTCAACAGGTTGACTGGTATCGGATTCTCAACTGTGGAGAAAGTTGAAAGTATTCTAGACTGCTAGACTGCTAGACTGCTAGACACTTCGAGAGAGTTCTAGAGAAAACCTTCATCGCTTCTAATTAATCACCAAACTCATCAACAAGAGCAACTAACTGCACACAGCAGACTCACGACTACACAACAAGAACAAACTACGTACACAGACACACCTACACACTTGCAATCATCTTTATTAACCCTTTCCACCGATTCCTCAACGCCCATTCTCAATCCTTTCACAAGAGATTCACTCAATTGCATTTTACATTATTAAAAGTTTTTATCACTTCTCGCCAATTAAACTCTCTCACAGGAGAAGTAAATATTTCCAAGAAATAACGTGACTCAGTAGACTCATACAGGTTTCACAAGATGCAATTCTAAGAGATGCTCGTGCTTTCACTTATATAATAACAAACTTTCACTTTCACCATAAAGATTTGCTCATAAAATCTATTGCAGTTCACAATCCATAAAGAATTCCTGGCTGCGAGTATAAAGGCGATTGTGGAGGCAGTGGAGAGTAGAGAGCCTGGAGAAAGTCGGGGAAAGGAGGAACAAAGGAACTGGAAGAGTGGAACTCCGGGTATTTCGGATACGGCCCTTCGCCCATCTTAAAACTCCATCCATCGTCGGAGAAAGTTCAAAGCGTACGGTGGACGGTTTGAGGAGAAAGCGCTCCATTTAACACAAAAAGCTCGGGATCGCGATCGATACAAGCAGAGGCGGATCATCTCACAGACACTCACACAATACTTTCCTTGCAGACTTTCGAAAACTCGGCTGATTCTAAACCGCCACTGATTTCTGTGGTTAATTTACCAAGAATTCCCTACACCTTCTTCCTTTCTCCGATCCTGACCTACAACTACACACACACACACACATACACACACACATACATACACACACACACAAATACTCAGACCAGACACACACACCACACACACATTCGGGGAAACACTTTTTTAGATTTTCTAAGTCCATCCACTCCCACCGACTTAAGAGGTTATTACATAAGTACCTTCTTTCTCCCCTTCAGTCTCTCTCTCTCTTCAATTCATTCACAATAATACACAGCAATAATCTCTCATTCAACACGAGTTATTAAACTCCCTGCATATCCCCTCACAAATGCTGTATGTTATATTTTTATTAGTTTATTACTTAATAGGCGTGTGCAGACACAGAGAGAATATATTTAGTCATCTGTATATCTCTCTCCCTGTATGGAGTTTACAGAGACTCTAATCAATTTCCATTGTCGGTAGATACTTTTTACCAGTTTAGGAATGTAACGCGAACTGCACTGTGCGCTGTGTGTGTTCATATTCTTTTAGTGAGAGATTATCTTCGGGTGTGTATGACGCATTCAGGTTCTAGCTTATCTGTCTCTATTTGTTTCTCGCTTGTCTTGGGATAAAAAAAGTGCTGGGAAGGCATTTGGACATATTTTAGAGTGTTTTTATTGGAGGACGGTATGATGAGGATGGATGGAAAGTGACCCTGACCAAAATAGCAGATGAGATTCACTATTCACTTTACTCTACACACACACACACACACATGACACATGTAACGATGTAGAAACGAATATATATAATAAAATATAAGCATTCGTAGATGTGTCACCTAAGATAACAGGAAGTGTCACACTCGCCTTCGACTTGCTTCTTCTACTAGCCACGCTTTTAATATTCCTTAACTTTTACACACACACACAACACTTTCGCCCCTCCTCATTCTTTATTTAGCACGTTTGTTACTTTCTACTTTATAGTTTTTATACACTTATCATTCATTTCCCTGTCACCAAAACTCCTCCCCTTTTCTATGAAACTCTTATTCCCTTCATCCAAAACCGACAACCGGTATTAATTATTCCTTCTCTTTACACCTACAACCTTACTAACCTGTATTATTATATTCGATATCAACTAACTACCGAGTCCATTAAGTAAGTACCCAGTGAATAACTTGGAGATTCATTTCATTCACAAACATTTCACCACACATTCAAGGATACTTTAATTGAAGACTTAATTACTTCAAGCCAACTTAAGGTTCTTCGTCTCCTGATTACCAATCTGGTCAATCAGTACATTTACTTAATATGCACGGACACAATGTAAGGACACACGAAGTTGAAGCTGAGATAAGAAAATAAGTTTTGAACTTACTATTTTGCACAGTCTATTAATTGATATTCATTGGATCTTTCAAAGCAAGATTGGACGCCTCGATCTTTCCATAAGATTTCCGTGTGTTCGTAAAACTCCTGTGGAAGGTGGAGAAAGTTTTAGTATCAAATGTGAAAGTTCTTTTAAACTTATGCGCAACTGAAGATAACCGTTTAAGAAGGCATATACGGATAAGAAAGAGATTTGGTGGAACTTACAGGAGGATAGTCGAAGTCAGGTTGGGAGGCAACGTCTTGGATGTAGTCAACTCTAAATTGGTTTTCTGGGTGCTCAAGTTGCACTGGTGGGGTGAGGGTGCTCATCGCTCCCGTAATTGTCTGTGCAATTCAAATTAAAACATCATTTTACATCATTCCCCAATATCGTTAGTTTAGTCTTCACTTCTCGAATTTCTTCTATGCAGCTTCTTACCAATATTGCATCTCTAACATTTTTCTTGATATCTTCTATTTTAAGTCGCTTCTCTCTGGAAAAATTAAAAAAACAAAGCAACCCGAAGTTGCATAAGGTTGTCCGTTTAAAATCTAAAAGTCTTGAAAGAAAGAAAGTTGCACAACCACAAGCACAAAGTCTTGACTTACTCTTCACTGAACCCGTCCACGTGGAGAATTCTCATTTGTTTTACGATCGTACTCTTCCCAGACTCACCGGCACCTGTCAATCATTCACATACACACACAATATTATACACTACATCATCCATCACAATTTCATTAATTAACTTTCACATTATTAGACTCTAATAAATCTCCACATCTCTCAGAACTTCCAAACCTGCTTTTTAAAAAGCTGTAAATCTTCAGTCATAAATTAGAGATTTGTGCACAGACTTTTCCTGCACACTTTTTATGTAACTCCATGAGGAAACGTTAAAATGGGGAGAAGAATAGAAAAAGTATATGAAAGGAGAACTAATAAATCTTTATGGGTCTCCTAATGACCTCAAATCACATTCATGTACACATTTCTTCGTTCCCATATTCCCATCAACAACCTGAAATATTAAACACCTCCGGGTATTCCGGGATGACTGCTGGGGACACTTCCCATTTATTCTACCCATTTCTAGAGTTTCTACCCGCGCCCATATATACATTGTACATTGTATAGAAGCTTCCTTAATCACCGATAAATTACACGGCCGTGTATTTACTTTCTATCTTGTGCATTCCTCTCCTTTCCAAAATTACAAAAATTACCTTCAACTTTTCTTTCGACTGTAAACAGTGTTAAGTTTAAACACATTCAAGCTGCAAATAAAATATGAAATGTCTTCTGAGGTATTTGCAATCGTTTTCTACTGAAATCTGAAATCTAAAAGTCTAAAAAAAGTGTGTTTCTCATGTGAAACAGGAACAAATCGCTGCCACACAGGACATCATGATCATTACAATAACTTTAAATCACACATTCCTTTCCAACTTCAATTTCTAATAGTTCCAACTTCCAACTTCCAACTTCCAAATGTATCCTCCTCGTGTGAGTCTCTCCCATTTTCAAACAGAACTCTCTCATCACAAGTCGCCAATAAAAACACTGAAAGATGCATTTTTATCTCACGCCACTCTCCTCTCTGTCGACTCCTGCTAAAAATTCTACTCCAAAACTCCTAACTTAACATTTCCTTACAGACTGCAAATGTGCAAACACACAGAAGTACAAACTGCAACCAATAAAATTAAAAAAACTGCAGAATTCTTCAACCTTAAAAAGGATAGCCGTACGTTGTACCTCGCATCGTCTCTTATTTTCGTAGGCAGAGTAATTAATTAAAATCCCCTTATTTGTCCCAAATATTTCGTCTAAAGACTTACCGTTTATCATTTACTTGCTCATTACGTTTACTAATTTATCATTTACTCTTTGCTCCCTTAAAATATGGACTGTCTACTGGCTATATGCTCCATTGAAAAAACCTACTTATTATGCTACTTCTCACTCTGATATGCATATTCCTTATAAGACAAACCAACTATAGATACTTATACGACCTTTTCAATCCCAAATTCTTAGGAACTCCAAATCAAAGAATAATTTATTACGATCACATCATCAAAATAATAAAACAAATAATTCCTTTTGTAATAAAACTACTAGTCATTTGTACTTTTGTACTCTCTTGTTCCAAACTGCGAACACAATCTCCCAATTCGATTGAATTTGAACCTCTGCCAAAATCATCTTCAAATTGCTACACAAATTGTTACAAGCAGTTTCATTTCAAAGCTGTCTAAATGAGAGCTTAAGATTTCAACTGCGAACCGCAATCCAAACTTCTCTTGAAGAAATCTTATCTATTTAATTTCCAAATAAAATCCCTCAAATGCACTCACAGCATTTTCTAATAATATATTTCCTGAATTACGAGAGTTCCTTCACATCTTCTATCACATTTCACATGTTACTCAATTCCCTTGATGACAAACACTCTAAATGGGATGACATTTATCCTTGACATTGTTTTGAACCGGTAAATAATTTGTGGTGAGGATTTGAGGATGTCTGTCTCCTCCCGTATGAATGTAATATATACTCTCTCCGCATTCTGCGTTTGTATATTAGATGAATTCAGAAGTGTAAGTGTAACCACATTTTGCGGTAATTGAGAATATAGAGCAAACTCTCCAACTGCCTGCACAAGCAATTCTAGAATTCTACCCATCTACGTACACGTTTATTGAGTGTGCAGGACGGACACACCGATTATCCCCTTCAATATCGGAACGAGGAATCGATCAATCGATCGCAAATATTTTCGGAAGGAAAAGGAATAAGGCCTGCCTGTTTTATAAGTTCCTCCAACACTCCTCGCGTAATTACACCTGTCTACCTTCCCCTTCCTCTCTTCGCTTCCAAACTCCCAATATCAAATAATTAGACTTCCAGTTGCACTCACTCTCCCTCCACACTATGAATTACCAATGAACCTAAACGACTCTACCCAAAATGTCTTCATACTCTTTCCACGTGCATTTTTACACTTTCCTCCTATTTTTATGTCATTTCTTTCCACCTCAAAAACTCAAAAGTGTAATGACACAGTCAACACCCAATTCATTACTTTCTACCAAAAACTCAGTCCTTCCAATTCTGTGGAACTGATGACTCCCAACTTCAAATACATTCGCTCATCTAAACTTAGCTCGACATTTCAATAAATAAATCCCATCTTTATTACTCCTTGCCTAATTTAGCATCATCACCAATTTAAATCTCAGTTTCAAAAAAGTCTGGCTCTCTGCGGCTTCTTAATCTGTAGCACAGCAGACCGGTAGGCGGATCAATTTCATTCAATTTGGGTTAATTATTCTGCCCACATAAGAGTAAATGTATAATTATTCTATACACTCAACTAATTACCCTTTATAAAGAGTGTGTATATAGAATATTATAGAGTCTGGTCGGATAGATGGAATAAGTGTATGGAACATTGAAGCTGCAAGATCGAGTGAGGTTCAAGGGACAAGGTGTGATGTGGTGCTAAAAATACGCCAACTCTTGTCTAATTGGTGTCTCTTATGGGCTACGTGCAATTATCTCCATCCTTACAGATGTTCTACATTCAGTTTGCATAATTTCTGCACAAGAAGGAGATCACTCTCAGAACTGCGAGCTCTCTAATGTCTAATCTCCATTGTGGGTGGTGGTGGCTGTACTACTCTCAGTGTACTCCATATTAAATTCAGCTCTGCTATCTCCCTATAATAATAACACAACCGTATGTGTGCAGACCTAAAAGCTACATCATCCACTGCACTCATTTGTATTCATCCCTCGACTCACCTCACTCTGATGATTTATTGCCTTGCTAATTAATAAATTAAATATCCTACAACTACAACCTACAACGAGATCTTTCTTTCCAGTCCACTGATCTCATAAATCTCCTCCCTGCACTCACACACACTAAATATTCGCCACTCTACAAGTACTCCAAATCCATCAGATGCATTTCAATTTCAAATTTTAAACAGGAAGCTATATAACATAACTGACGATGATGATGATGATGATGATGATGAGGACAAAAGACGACGGAGGACAGAAGACAGACGGAAACTCCCTGCAGAGAGTTTTCTATTTTCTAGTCTTAAAATCTCAAATGTGAAATCACACCACGTGACACATTCCTAATTTATCAGATCATCTCTTATTATTCATCCTTCATCCCATAAACCGATTGATGATGCATACAAATATTATTGACAATTGACAACCAATTCCACATAGTTTCTATTCCTGCTGCGAGTGCTGCCATTCGTAAAATACTTAAATCTTCGTACATCCGTCAAATTCATTAACCACAATAATAATGTACCTATAAAATATAACTCTGAAAATTACTTCCATTTCCGTACATAAATTAATTCTTAAACGAAAACGATCAGAAAATCTATAATCAAACTAAAATATAATTGCAGGTCAAAATCAGCGAACTACTTCACATATTCGCAATAAATATTTTCCTACATTTGCAATTTTTTGAAATACTTTTTACACCTGATGATCTGAAATGTGAATTAAGTCCTTACCAAGAAGAAGAAGGCGGTGGGTGGCCCTGTAGACCTGTTTGTCCCGTTGAATTTGTGCGTTGATGCGTTTGTTAGCCTCTTTTCGGCGTTTCGCATCCTCCTGATCAGCTTTGGAGCCGCTCCCACCGAAACACCCCATCACACCCTCCCTTAAGGGTCCAACCTTATTTTTATCCACTTAGCACTCCTCCCCCCACTCCTCCCACACCTGCTTAATCCTCATCATCCCTCGTCGAAACTCATCAACAAAACTCAACTCATCATCTTCCGTCACTCCATCATCTCTCCCCCAATTTATTTATCCTCCCAGCCTCTCTCTCAATCACTTAAAAGCACTTGCTATTTATTACTGCGGACTCCAGACTCCTTATTTATTATTATTTGTATCACTTTTATCTTTCACCACACTTCAACTTAATTAATTAACGTATCCTTAATCACCACACACCACAGTAAATATTCCGACTTCACCAATTAATCTTCTGAAATATTCACACGCCTAATAAATCTGTAGCACTAATATTTCCCACTAAACTTGTCGCCGTCATCGCGCTCCTTCTGTTAACACCCATCCTCAGGTCTTTTCTTAATCACGATGTTAAGTATACGTATGATGACTATTCACCCGAAATATTTCCTAGAAAAAAAAACAACATTAATTATTCACAACATTTCACACATTCCTAGTAATATCCTAATTATTTGGAATTTCACGAGCCCCCAGCTTTACTATTTTTCAATGAACTTCTACGAAACACTTGTCGTGTCGTGCACGTCATTTGCCATTTCATTCCTTTATTAATTTTTAATTAAACACTAAACCATTTTCCTACACGTACACAAACACGCTTAACTTTTATATTTCTCCTTCTTTACATTTAAGAACATATTGTGATTATTTGGCCACACACGCTGTCTTGTCTGAACTCACTTAATTTATAATTACTTCCTTTATTCTTAAACTCAATAAAATCCCACGAAATACTCCAGCATATTTCTGTAGAAATTTCCAAATAAATAAATAAACTAGACTCCCAAAACTAAATGTAATAAGAATACAACTGACCAGCTGGCCACACTTACAGGCTGGAAAATAATACCATGTAAAATTAAAATCAACTGATAATTAACTAACAATTAAACTAAGTCTTGTTAAAGTTAAACAGAAAATCTGTGTGTACTGTATACTCAACTACCCGACCAGCTGAGTTATATTCACTTTGTATTTTGTATTATGGGACATTGAATCCTTAATGAGCAGGCCTCTGCTGCCTATCTCTGTAAATATTTACAGTGATTAAAGATAAAACACCGAAATGAATACGACACTGAATATGATACACAATATGTAAATCGTCTTGTCTTATCGTTTAAATCATAAAATTTAACACTGTCGATGAAGTACCGAACTGCAAGGAGCTCTTATTCTTCTCCAATAATAATCTACTAGTCCGAAACACGACACCTTCTTTAATGACAACTAAAAGCAGGAGACAAACCTCTTTCAAATGGGAATGAATGAAGAACAATTAAAGAACGAACGTGGCCTTTAAAAGGAATCTATATCTCTGTGTCTTGAAGTCTTAAAGTTCTCCACAATAATAATAAAATGTATACACACACACTCCAATGTTGTTATTATAGACTCTCTTATTTCACTCACTCATTCGTCAGATTCCCTACCGCATTCCATTCACTTTTTCATTCATTTCCTTATCATATTTCCAACACACTGTTTCCCCTAAACACTTAAGAAATTGGTGGAAATTTATCCTCATAAAATCCAACTCCACATTAAGTCCTTCCCCCACTACACCAAAAATCCCTAAGAATCCAAACAATTTCAAAAAAACACAAACACATGAGCAATGACACACCCAAAACTCACTCACACTTTGCACTTCTGTGAGAGTGAGTTCGACTTTCGTCTATCATCTATACTAAAACTAAAATCTAACTTCCCTACCTGTCCATACACACACACATACACTCAAGTATATCCTTCCTCCTTCATCTTCCTCCTTTAAGTAATATATATCCTTTAATTAACCAACCTTCATTAAGGACCTTCTTCCTTCCTTCAACCACCCTCGTGCTTTCAAAATTCCCCTAACTAAAATATTCCTAGGAATTCCCCAATCTCCTACCCCGTTTCTCTGGAATATTTCTCCACGTTGGCTCCAAATCTGACGAACCTATCCTTCCTTCCAAACTTTAACTGGAGGACTTCAAACTCAACTAAACCAACTTCCAATCCTCTCCCAGCCGTTCAATTGGATTTGGGAGTAAATGGCATTCCCCTAATTTCTCCAATAAAACTCAGAGCACATTCGAGAGTTCCCCTAATTGTTCCAAACTTTCGATATGATTTGCCTTCCAATTTATTTCCCTAAAGCCTTTCTCCCTAAACTGGGATGCCTGTAATGTAGTAAATGAGTTCAGGACAAGACGAATACCAAATATGCATGGAACTTCATTTGACACAAACAATCACAAAGTTCACTTTGAAACAATGTTGGAAGATCGGTTTATTGAGAGCTAATGAGGTTCTGGAGATGCAGGGAACATTTGGGAGGGTCTCTTAAAGGTTCCAAGGGTCTTTGGAACCTGTGAAAAAAGGGAGGAGCTACGGAGGGGCCTCCATTTGGACTTACAGAGGGTCGGTGGTGGGTGTGCCTGTGGTAGTGGCCGTGTGTGGTGGTGGTGTGGGTTGAGTGCACAAAGAAGACTGAAGAGTCGCGAATGAGTGTGTAGTGTGTGAATGTTGGGCTTGCGAATCTCTCCTGTAACCCAATGCGCACCCTCCACCTCACAAAACTTACCTAACAACCACCATCTCTCTCGAACATTAGACGCGGAAGGATTTCGCACATATTGGAATATTGGCAACCTAACTTACTTAAAGCCACCAGCCCAAAGAACTCCAATAGCGGAATATCCATGCGAATGTATGGACCATACTCGACCATCTCCTCTTGATTCATTCAACTATTAACTAACCTCATGCAAAATGCAACCTTTATTCTTTATGCACTTTTATCATTTTTACTTATTTGCTCATCTACTCTTCGCCTTATATTCATCTGTAAATTTTAAACAATCTCAGGCATTTTCAGTTAAATGCAGAATACACACACACACATGGACAAATTAAGCAATCAATCAATCCTTAATTCCACGTCGTGATAAATCAGATAAAATCTCTTGATCCTAGATTCAAGTCGCATTGTTGGCTTGCTGGAAGCTGGAATTAATTCTGGTGTGCTGGCCTTAAATATGAAGCTATCAAACTATCAACGTCAATCTTACTGCCACTGCCACGCAGGGAATTTATGATTTTGCAATCAAAATAATCTTCCCAAAAAATAAGGCAATGTCTTATTGCATGCAATGTTCTTTCCAGGTTGCAAAAAATCCGGTAAATGAGTTCGTATCAATAAAACATTATTGTTAATAAGTAGAACATGAATACAGACACGAAATATCATTCAGTCAGAAAGAAAAACTGAAGATTTTGATAAGAAATCTGTCAGAGCCAGTTAAATGTATCCCTGTATCGAATTAGTGTATAATTCTTTGCTAAGATAATTTGAAAGTTTTCATGCAAGTCACGAAATATTTATCAGCGGTCAGTGGACATTTTCCCTTTCCCAATTTAATATCTGACCACCCGCACTGTATCAGTAATTCTCGATAATTTTGATTCAGCACGACTACCTAAAAATCCCTTGCAATGAACTAAAATTAAGTTATCTGCCCTCAAGTAAACGAAGCTCTAAGACTAAAACTAAATCAAATCTGCAGTAATAAGTAAAAATATTGTATTCCAGCTATTTTGATAATTGTGATGATAATACCCACAAAATCCAAGAACGATTATAGTTTTTATTCAAAATTTCACATATTGTTTCTTGAAAAAATAACTGGAAATAAGAAGCTAAAGAAGACATCTTTTTACAACACTGTTAACGTCAACTCTATAGTCAAAATATATATTTACACAATGAAGCAGCAATTAAAGCTAACCATTTAACAATATGAGATTTCAAAAATGAACAATTTTTTCACAAGACATGTACAGCTAAAATGCACCCTCTTCAAATTCTTCTTCTACTTACAATTAACTTTTTTAAATGATATTTCTCCTGTCTACTTCAATTTTATTCACCACAGATATTTCCACATTTAAAAATGCACTGCAAAATGCTTCATTTTCTACTAATCCAGACAATTATAACTCTGCCGAGTGATTATCACAAAACTACACACTAAAAGTTCGGTAATTTACACAAAACAACATTAATTATCAGTAAACTGCGTAAATGTAGATTGTAAACCTGACTCAGGTACAAATAGTCACCCACACCCACCCACAAAATCAAAATAATCATTTAAACAATTGTAACTTTTAAAATTTAAACCTAACTTAAAATTATTTAAAATTATGCGACGCTGTTATTCGAATATTCGACTTTGAATGAACTCCTCTCAACTTTCATACACGAACGACACAAAAAGGACTTTTTCTGACTTCCCTAATTACAATTTTACAACGGGTAATGAACATTCGGGTCATACGGAGAATACATTCCCGTCCCTGTATTCCCTTGAGAATGTGTTTGGTATGTGTGAGCTCCCCCTCCGCCCCCACCACCCCCACCCCCATACTGGTCATGATGAAGTCCCTGCTGCGGCTGCTGCTGATGACTTTGTTGCTGCTGCAAAGATCTTTGAACTTGAACTGTATGAATCCTCTTCATTTCATTGAGGACTGTTGTCAACTTTGCCAAGTCTGTAGGACTTTCATCGTGAAGAATATCCTCCAAATCTGCAACTGTGTCTGCACTCAAGAATTCTGTTGTTCCTGAAGACAAATATGAAAAATCTTAATTAAAATCCACACCCCAAAACTTAATTAATTGTTACGTTATTAATAAACAATTCCGTTTCCCAAAAATCCCAAAAAACAAAAGCCCTTAATTGTCCTTAAGTCCCAATTAAAATGATAATCAATAAAACATTTAAAATCAAACCTTGCGAGGAGTCCGTACCTGCTTGGGAGATGAGCATCTCCTTCAAGTACCGCAACTCCGCGGTCATCGCGTCCACAGTATTTTGCAGCGCTTCATTCTCCGACTGCAACTGCTGCACTCTCGTCTGAGCCTCACGAGCTTTCGCCTTCGACTTATCGCGACTTCTTTTCACTGCGACGTTGTTCTTCATTCGCTTCTCGCGATATTCTTCGCTGTACTTGTCCACATCGTTATTCTTCTTCTTCGATCCCATCTCGAAATCGTCAATTTTCGCTAAACTATCTAAAAACGAAAAAAGGTCCATTGTCAAATGTCAAATGGTCACTTTCTTGTCGAACCCTCAGATTAATTCTCACTCCACCCCATCAGAGAAGAACTTCCAAGAAAATTCCAAGTTCTGAGGTTCCAAAAAGTCTCACCTTGCCTCTTATTTCCAAAGGGCCACGTAGATTGGGAATATGACTGAGGAACTGTGCACTTAATTCTGCTTCCCGGAAGTGACCTCCTCTCTTAACTCTCCCTTCCTTCCTTAAAGCCTTAATTAATGACTGGTTAGTTAAAAGTACGCAGAGGTTCAAAAACTGGAGAGACCGATGTGATGAAATGTCCTACGTGGGTTACGACGGACTACTGTGGATACTGGAGAGGAACTCTGGAGACTGGAGAAGCCGTGGCCGTCGTTCGTGAGAGTGTTTTGCAACAGACTGATTTCGTCATGTGTTTCCCAACACTCACAAACTCACAATAAACGAGGAGGAAGCGATTTCACAACACCAGAAATCTCTCTTTCCATTCCACACTGACGAGGTACGTACTACGATCACTGCTGACCCCTCGGAGGTCCCCGATATCCTCAGCAGTCCACAACGCCTGCACACAGAGGGCCTCGTCCTTCCTACCAACTCTTCACTAACTCATTTCTCATTTTACCTCTTTCTTTCAATGCATTTCATCCAGAATCTAGATCATCATTAAATTGTTCAATTAAAGTATCAATTAAATACACAAGCACTTCTGTGCCACCATGTAATCATAGTCAGATCCGACAAGGCTAACAATATACTTTACCACGTAATTAGTTTGCAGGTAGAACTTTGAAAACTTGAGTTTCTAATTTCGAAATCGACTATATTTTAAATTCTGTTTCACCTCCTGTACTAAAGCTCAAACAGTCTTAAACTGTCTTAAATCAGAAATCACTAATTCACTATACATTTCTTGACCATCATTTATCGACAAACAATTTTATTCGCTTCTAATAAAATTGATTTACATTTAATTCTTCAATTTCACTGTTCATTTTACAGTCTGTACAGTGAGTTTTAATTGTTGCTAGACTGTTACATCAGTGACATCACATTAATATTGATTTATTTATTAAAATTACTCTTAACCGTAAAGTCTGAATTTAACTTACTATTGTCGTGTACACGATTGATGAATGCAGAATTTTGTTTGTTTGCAC
>JAQGAD010002234.1:0-14458 GCA_034696625.1 Isotomurus palustris
ACCAAAACTAACCCAATATTTAGTTGACTTCCCCTGCCAACGGTTATCAACCAGTTATGGACAATAGAGCCTTAAGTGCTATTGCTGAAGAAGTGTTTTCGAAAGAGGAATTTACTTTTGTTGGCGCAATAGTTCAGTAAGTGCGATGGATTGTCCTCAGCATGACTACTCCAATTGAACATTCAGCTTAGACTTTCGGGACTAAAAATACAACTAACAAACAAAAGGTTTGACTTTTAAAATTATCTTTCACACCTGGGGAGGTTTCTTGAATACATTAAATTGGTCCAATTCTTCCAAAATAGACATTTTGCATATTCAGTATTGACGACAGATTTATTTGTTGCAGCGAAGATTGTAAACCTCAATGTGTACTCGTGCATACAATTGATCACGTTTACATTACGTACTTAAATCTATAAAAATATCACATACAAGTCTTCTGTTCCTTGCACTAGTTGATTAGGTACACATAAAGATGTTATTTGGACTTGGTGTTTCACCTCCTCAAAAGAAGAAGAAGGAGAAACATCCATTTCTTGGTTATCTACACGTTGGACAAGTTCATTTTCTCCTGGCGGTTGTGATTTGTTGTACGGTCGAGTGTGACACAGTTTGGGACTTGACTTTGTCTCCTTGAGTCACACATACACATTCACGTGAGATGCATGTGATGAGAGGATGGCCACATTAAGAAGAGGGAATTGGAGTGTAGATTAGATTGTTCTTGAGAACTGTTAGAACACAATGTTGGGCCTTAAAAACTGAGATAGACGGACCACAAAGCGTTTATCAAATGAGAGTGAAGGTACTCGAGGAGACTTATCTCGATCTGTTAGCTTCTTCTTCTGTGGAAGGTAGCTTCGTTGGTAGGTTGCGGAAACAGGAACGATGATGATGATGATAGTCGCTTGTCAGTTTGGTTGCAAACACACGCGGCTTTCTCTCGTGTAAATTGAAACTCTGGCAAGTTTTTAGTTTAATTCTGACAGGTGATTTGTTATTGTGAAAGTTTCATCATGACTTTCTGCCTCACTGGGAGTCGCTAATCGATTCAGACGAGTTTTGTCTCCCTTTCTCTGCATCATCCACACAAGTACTAGAACTACTACGACCAAGCCAAAGAAAGAGAGAGAGAGAGAGAGAGAGAGAGATATTAGAAACTAGAAGTGTCGTCGCCTACGTCTACTCGTGGAGGGAGGGAGGGTGGAATTAATGGAACGCACATAGTCTTCTTACCTCGTCCATGAAGAAGATCCAGAAGGGACAGGAGTAAGGATGGGATGACGGTGACAATGAGAATGTCAAGGGACGTCTGAGCAAACTTTGTTAATAATATTATTGATACTTGTTTGTAAGTCATTACCAATTTAAACTTTCTTGGTTTACGAACGATACACCGGATAATGCCTGATCACTAATTTTAGCGATTTTAAAGTACTTGGGATCGTTTATTTATTTATGTAAAAACATCCACGTTTGTGAGCACAAATAAATTTCTACTATACGCGAGTCAGTAAAATCATCGTAAAATAATTGATTTTGCATCATTTCCTTTTTACTCATTCGCATTCGGTTTAGAAGGCATGGTTAGAGTTAAAGTTTTGGAGCACAATTATTTGCAACCAAGTATTTAATTCAAAACGCGAAATTGAAAATCATCATTTTTTTACTACATCATTGACACCAGTCAAGTGTAAATTTGTTTATTACTTCATGTGTTAATTTATCAAATTAGTACTTACATCCAAGTGTACTGAATGCCAATTTAAATGTGAAAACAAATTCTTACAATTACACTTATTTGTGTGCAAAACTATACCGGCTGATTTAATCATATTCAGCAATAAACAGTTTTATTCTCTATTACAAATTAATATTGTTGTGATTACCATTTGCTTGTTATGTATATTTATACTAAGTAATGGTGGCAATCATGACCTTTGCATTGTCGAATTTATTTTTGAGACAATACATTTCTGTTGACTACTTCATTCACTTATAGTTGACGAGAATGCTAGAAATCACCTAATATGCGTGTAAAAAATTAAAATTCATTAAGTGAAACCCACTTTAATTCCGAAACCTTTATTGCAAAGCCAATCTACTGTCGAACTCGTATTGAAGCGTATGAATCGTGTACTCTTAGTAAGTTTGTACTCACTTCTACGTATTCCAAATTGAAACCAAAAATAAGTTAGAAAAACAGCAGATAATGTGCTCATGCTCAATTGACCACAGATATGCTAACAGCCACAAGTTTTGATTGGGGCGCAGCGTTTTCTCTCAACACGATGTGAAACTAAAGTAGACAAATATTAGTATTGCATGATGAAATTCGTCTTATTAACTAAATCAGCTATGAAAAAATGATTTGTGGACATATTGGAGAGCTTAGACAGTTTTATTGTGTGGCTACACGCATTGGGTACATACACTAACTGAAATATGATGTAATACCTGATAATATGGACTCATGTACTTGAAACAAAAATCCATCCATCATTTCTTTGACAATCCTACCTTGGCTGGTTTGCAATTGTCTGATTAGCTTTAGGACCGTCTGCAAATCTTATCTTAATTGCAACTTGAATTTGGATCAAAATATAAAGACAACAAGTGCAGCACCAGACATTCATAACTTGGTTGGTGTGTTTTAAACTAAATACTATTATACACCAACACCTTCACTGTGAAATTGTTGTTTGCTATCATGGGGCAATTCTTTGGTGTGAGTGTCTTGGGTGTCTTGATAGCAATTTCAAACACAATTGGGCAAAATTTGGAAGCACGTCGAGTGAAAGCTACTCTTCCTGGCCCAATGTACCAAATGGCTCCTTACTACGACGGAGTGTCTGATTCCATTTACATTCTCGGAGGTGTAGATGACAGCAATCCTAACGGAATAAGCTCAATTCTGCGCTTCGATATTTACACTGAAACAATTGAAAATATGGGGAGACTCCCTCGATCGATTTCGGCCTCTCCAGTTGCAGCAAATTCGGCTGGGAATCTATTTTACTTTGACGGTCACGCTTTTCCTCCAGAAGTTCACGAATATGACGTCATCAACAAGTCCATCAGCATTGCAGGAACATTAGCACTGAGTCCTTACTTCTCTGCAGCAGCAAAGAATTCAAAAGGAAAAGTTATCCTCATCGGAGGACAAACAAAACAAAGAAATCTTCTGGAGGTAAACATTGATCGGAAATTAGTGTCTTCCGAAATTGTAGGCGAGCTTTCAGAACGGTTTTTAGTAACTGAATGTGCACAAGTGAGATTTTTGCAATTAAATATTTTCTAGATTTTTTATACATTATAAATTTTAAAATTATACTTTTTATTCAAGATAACTAATAACACAGCAATTGTTTTTGGAACTGGAGGAAGTGTTCCATATTTAACGCTGGACTTGGACACATTGGAGACAATCGAAGTTGCTCCTACTGGAGCTCCTGAATTCCAACATGGAATGAAATTAACTCACGATCGCAAATTTGTGTACCTTTTCGGCGGAAACTTCAGTGCTCAAGGGTTGCCACCTAACGGAATAATTCAACTTGATCCAGTGACTCATGATTGGGAATTCCATGCAGTTGATAACTTTCCCAGTCTCCCTGATTCTGTCCTTTACTTCGCCTCTGAAGTAGTTTGGGTGGAGAAGCTCAACAGGATTTACATGTTTGGTGGTGGCTTGCGAAACTCAAGTGCAACTGGTTTCGTCATTCTGGATGATATTTATTACATTGATCTGGACCCGATAAAACTTACCACCACCACTCGAAGCCCCACAACAACACTTGATCCTGTCCTTTTCTCCTGCGATGACCGCAGTGATGGTAAGAAAATCGTTATTGAGTATAAATTACACTTTTCATACTTACATATACAATAATTGTTTCTTCATAGGAACGCATCCGCATCCTTCGGATTGTTCAAAGTACATTGCCTGCAGAAATGGAACTCTTGAGGGTGTTCATCCGTGTTCCCCACCTCTGCTGTATGATCCCATTCTGGGAACTTGCAATCTCCCTTCACTTGTGGATTGCAATTTGAGCTGTGAGAATAATGAAGACGGAATCTATCCACATCCTCAGGCTTGTGACCTTTTCATAATCTGTTCAAATCGCGAGTTGAATGTCTTCTGGTGCGATCCTCCTCTTTTATTTGACCCCCAAAATCTAATCTGTAACCTCCCGGAATTAGTCAGCTGCTCCAATTTATAAGAATGGGTTAGCTTTCTAAAATGTGTATATTGATGAATGAATTGACTTGTAATATTTACAAGTCAATGACGAATTGAATTGTAATTTAATCTTCCACTTCAACTTCCTTGGGCTTTAGTAAATACACAATTATTCAAATATATTCAACAAGTATATTTCAGTTTAAAAGCATACTCTGAGCTTTAATGATGAAACAGTTTACCTGATTACATGAATTTGAGTTCAGAATTTAAAACGTACAGAATTTTTTTATTTGGCAACACAAAATTATTTACTACTACTTAATTTGATTACTAAAATAACTTTCAACATTCCCGTTCTTACTATAAACTAACATGACATTTTGAATTATTATACACTGCGATATTTCCATGTTATCTCACGTGTACGCGCACCTTGAACATAACTTTATTTACTTCCCTCATAACCTGCTGAGAATGAAGCAAAAGGAAACAGCCCGTAAGGCAAAGAGAATCCCAAACTCTTATATATTGGCATATAAATTCTTTGACAAACACCCAGATAGACTTAGTTCATATACAATTTTTGCTTAAGCATTTTAACCAAATTACTTAAATTCGTAAAGTTTTCAGGCTTTTTCTCCGCAGTTAGCACACTTTTGAATAACTGAGTGTAAAGATTTCCTCCATGAACGAAGAAACCTGCGAAATACCCAATACCATTAAAAGTAAAATGACGATTTACCAGCATGATATCAATTAGAATGCGAGTTGTTTCAAACACGAGAAACAAAACCAGTCATTCCATTTGAGAGTCTGTCCTCAAAAGGAAATTTACCCTCTTCCCTTTCCACAGCAATTCCCTTTTATAACCATCGTTCCAAAAATAACACTGTGAACATGTCTTGTAGGAAGATATGCTTTCACTTCACCATTGTGAAAGTCCCACAATAAGTCTCAACAGAATTATTTAGCAATATGTATCAAAAGTGTGGAATAGCCTACTTTTGTTTAGTAGCCGGCTTTTGAACGATAGCCGCTAGGTTTTAAGTTGTAATTGTATTTTTTTAAAAATCTAACCGTCTTCGGGAATTTTTAAGACTAAATTAACTAACTGCAAGCTTAAGACAGACAAATTGAAGCTCACGTAAATCGCCTAGAGGCAGAGGAAAAGCTTAGATATTTCAAATTCGTGGTCATCAACGACGCGGTGGAGATGACTTCTTCATCAAAGTCAGAATAAAAAAGTTATTCCAGGAATATATGCCTCAAGAACATGCGTCAACATTCTTCATTTACTGCTAAATAGATACATGGATGTATGAGATTTAAGGAAGTTGCAATGGGAGTAATGGTAGTGGTAGTAGTGACTTTAATGTTTATGTTTATTTTATGCAATCACTGATTGCACAGAAGTCGTGGGATTAATCTTATTGAATAATAGCATAAGGGATGCTACAACGATTCCTTAGGGTGATGTATAAGTGGACTAAGCCTCACGGGTGGAACATTCTATTCAAACCACAAAATTCGAAAAAGGTAACTAGGTTAATAAGAAAAACGATCGTAAACGTAAGGAAAGGAGTACTGTAAATTCATTTTAAGACCAGCCCTGTTCTGTGTGAGATTTACAATATCCCATTTACGATTTAGGCCAGTTGAAACAATTTACAAGCTTAACCAGCCTTGATTCAACTGAACAGCACCAAATATAAATAATTCTATGCTTTGTTTAGTCATAACTACACAGTATAATTAGTTATGCAGTTTAAAGCATTATTTATGAAAAGTAATCTTAGGAAGCTAAGTCCTGTGGTGTCATTGACCATGCAGGCTTCTGAATGATACAAGTTAAGTTGTGGTAAGTAGTAACTACGCTTAATCAGAACACTGCACTTCGGGGAAGTTTGAAAACCAGATCAACACGCTTCAAGCAGAGGATGACCAGATAAAAGCCCATGTAAAAGTCCGATAAGAGTAGGACGGCGTAGTGGTTGGAAATTTTTCGTTATCAATGACGAATAGAAATATGATGGCTACATCTATGGCAGAAAACTACAGCAAGGCCTATTAAGGGAATGAATGCCTAAAGGAAGGACAACGAAGTTTCACTCATGTATTGCTCAAAAAATAAGTGAGAGTGCATGTAGAGCATAGTGCGAGTTTAGCACATCGTTTCCACATACAATACTCCCAGTAAGGGTGCTACAATGACTCCTTAGTGAGATCTCGAATCAGACTAAACCTCACGGTTGGGATATTCCGTTCTAAGCCCATGATTTGCACTAGGATGGAAGACAATAAAAATCATTAACGGTACGATTAAGGTAAATAAATCTGAACACAAACGCTGTCATGTCTGAGCTGTTGTGTTTCACATTGTCAATTCCTACACCCAACTAAGACGTAACAATTACGCTCAGCTTACCATTGCCAATCCTAACACCAAACTCGAAGCAAGATAAAAATAAAGGCAGTCCAAAAAACCTTTTTTATGCACTTCACAACCGAAGTTAATAACTTTCGTTCAAATATTCTAATTACACACGCATGCAATTGCGTTCCTTTGTGGAGTTTCCTTCATTCCTTTAATTCAAATGTTGTAAATTAATATTATACAGAGATTGGACTGACACTCGACGTCGATAATAAAAGTTGAGGCTGTAGCCTTGCAATCTATACCCATCAAGAACTCCACACTCTTTTGATTTCCTCTTAACCCCCCCAAGATTATTGTAATATGCTTAAAAGCATTAAATCATTTCCAATTTCAAATTAAAAGCTTTGCTATTTTTAATTTTATACACAATCTAACTATTTGAAATTTTCAAGGATTCGAAAAAAATAACTGTTTAGTTGTACTTATCAGCATAAACAGCAGATGCTTGGCTTTCATTCGCTCTGGTAAATTAGTGTGAAAGGGAAAAAAGTGTTTGGGACGCAATAAGTAATGCTTCACGTTGTTGAATTAATTAGAGCCTATCAGTTTTCAAGCCATATATTATTTTTAAGTTTTCGGAAGCCAAGTCTCGGACCGAAATCTTCAATTCCACCGTAAAATATAGATTGGCTAACCTCTGGAACAAGGTGCCGAATAATTATGCGACTGTTGGTCTAAATAAACTTAATTTACAGAATTATATTGTGAACCTTCGACGATTTGAAACTAAAATATTTGTAAAATAAATTATAATCTACTGTGTATTCCCACTTCATATTCAACAGTACTGTCTCTGATTGAAACAAGCATCGTTGCTTTGTTGAATCAGATTGAAAATAATACAGAACTATAACTATAACTTTATAATATAAATTTTTTGGACCAGAACTTGGATTCCTTGAATGAAATTCATACAATTAGCTTCCTAGTTGAGGAAAGCTTTATGCAAAATTGTCATTCAGGTTAGTTGATTTCAAGTCCAAGTTGTTGCCGTTTTCTTTAAAAAGTTGAGTTGACGATGAAAATACTGTTCAACTATTGCTATAATATTTTCCAAACCATGGAAGCATTTCAATAACCTGGCAGTATGACTCATCAGAACTATCAGTGCTAAGACGTCAACAAAAATATTATTCTTCCTGTGTGATCGTAATAACCAAGCTTAACTTAGATTGTCGGTTCTGGTCCCCGTTTCGAGAAACGCTTTTTGTCACGATCTTCTTCATCCTCAAATTCATAAGCAGGTGAGCAGATACAACAGGAATAAAATTTTGATTTGCGAAGAGTTTCTTTCCTCGTCTTTGCGCCACCAGAAAAGATGCGCCCTGTGAATGTGAAAAGTTAAATTGGACTTCTTCCTCATGTTGACAGGAGTTAAATAATATATTGCTCATAAGACTAGTCTTAAGTGTACTAAATGATTAAAATACTTTAAGTAAAGAGAATCAATCAATCAAAAGCCTTACTCGACTCTGCTAGAAGTAAAGTAATCCGATAAGAAGATGAATTCATTGTATTTGGGATGCTGTTGTGATTTAACTTGATCGTCTAGAGCACCGATAATTCCGCGTAGATCAATGGTCGCCATAAGAAAATAGAAGAGCAATCATATCAAAATAAACTCAAGTTTGTGAATCCCTTGGAAGCTGTAAAGGCATACAAATCCCAATGGTATTTTATAGATAGTACTCAGGGTGTGACTTCGAGTCAATATTTACAGGTATTTGGATTGTGGAGGATTCATGCTTTACTCACAAACCTTTAAAGTCATAATCGAATGCTATCTTCAAACTTCATTCAGCTCTTTCTTGACAAAGATACACGCAGTGTTGGATTAGGCGGTGCAACAAGGATCGACGTAATGTAACTGTCCTTTGACTTAAACCTGGGCTAAGAAGCGTCCTTAAACCTTGCCTGCAAAACGTGGAGTCCTGAATTGATTCAGATCTATGGGACAAAATTATTTAACGAACCGCGTCGTGATTAATATTTTGCTTTAGTATTCACATATTCGTTGATATTAAAAATTCATTGAATAATTTTAAATGCGGTTTGTACTATTCCCAGTCAGTTTTTTGTCTTCAACACGAGCTATGAAGTTTTGTTTCAAGAGAATATTAAAAAACAGCATTAATTCGTATGTTTTATACTAATCTCGTTTCCAAATTAGAAGAGTCGAATTTTTTTAGCAAAATTCGAAAATCCTTAGTTGTGCAAGCAAAATCGTTCACTACAAATTAAGAGGGGAATGGAATAAGTTACGTATGGCTTAATTTGATTCGTCGAAACTCACATTGCTGACTATTCCTTACTTAGCATCACTGACTGTGTCCAAATGAGTTGGGTTAAACTCTATAATGCTAGTTTATGTGAATTTAAACTGCAATAACTTGAAAAGCTTGTAGTAGAACTATTCAAAAGAAAACAATTGCAAATCACGCCTAACGGATTCCCAGAAGAGAACCCTTCCGGTAACATTACTCAGAAAGTTTAGTTTAACAATTCTTGGGTTCAGCAGTTTTGCATATAACACTTCCCAAATGTAACACTAAAAATGTTGAAATTATCCCAATGCACTCTTTTCTACGTCTACATTATAATTGCATTTTCTAATTTTCTATGACAACAATGATGACTTCATTTTTCAAAGGGTGGTAAAGCTATTAAGTATTAACGTGCATTAGTGACAATCAAACATACTATAATGGATTAATTACGTTAATTAACTGGGGTTTCATTTGGTGTGGATTCAAGTTATTCAAATATAATTGGCACTACTCAGGTTCATTAAGGAAAATATTAACTAGGAAACTAGAAATGAGATAATGGGAACGATTTTTAAGCTTATACAGATGTGATCATCGTGTAAAGTTGCATAAAATTAAAATCAATATCAATTCAACAATAAAAAAACTTTGATTAAAAATTCTGGCACTACTGTTTGTTGCACAGATATGGAATATTTTTTTGCATGCATGTTAACAAATGACTCAGAGAATGTGATTTTACTCAAATTAATTACCCAAAACTCTTTCAATTTTTAATATCTAAAAAAGCCAAAACCGAAATGGAATCTGTTTTTTAAGACATATTATTCTTGGTTTGTAATTTATTTGATCGAAGTTATATTCGTAAAATTTGCTTACACAAGATGAAGGAGAGAACCACGTGGCTACAATGAAGGCTGGTGCATTTTAGAGTTACCACAAATCAACTTGTATCCACAATTGTTTCGAAATAAAACTCAATGATTGCTTAGCTTAATTTATCTGACCAAGTTAAAATAGATCTGCATGGTCCAGGCTGCTTTTAATGGACGGAAAGACGTTTTGATGCTCAGTGTAATGTAATGTTTTTGAAAAAGTTAAACTAATTAAATTCTGTTCACTCTAATGCCATACTGATTAAGGACAGTGGTGACGAGTTGGCTTGCAATTTGATCAGGCCTAGTAGCCAGGTCATTAATATTGGAATTGTTGATGCAAAGCGGGTAAACGTGAACACGTAATTGCATATAACCAAACATTTTGTCGCGTGCCTTTTCCGTAAATTGTGTGTCAGTTATGCTCAAAGTGTAATGCACAAGAAAATGGACTACTGTGATATTTAAATCACACACTGTCACACAGATTATGTGATATGTGGGGTACGTGTAAGTCACATGTGAAAAGTGTTCTGCAATGCTCAGCGAAATTAAGCTGTCTTGCATCCTATTATCCTGAGGGTGCAAGGATCGGTTACACGTATCGGGTAACTAGAGGTTTTTAAACATCCGTAGTTGATAGAAAGAGCAAGTTAAAACGACGGTTAAAATTCCAAGTTAAGTGCAAGCAACGATATTTATATTTTCTGGTTGATGGAGATTTTATGATTATGGTCAAATAATGATTATTAAGTCACAAAACTATCAGTTTATAATTTATAATGTCGCTTGTAATACGACTAAGTAAAACTTACACAAATGGTTATAATAAACTGGAAATATAATATTACTGAGTATCATCTCCGTCTTCAAATCTTTTTACACTAATAAACGATTACAGTAAATAATGTTGATTAAGAAAAGGTGGGAGATTTTGTATTATTTCTAACTAATTGTAAGACAACTCATGCGTTCATAAAAACGGTTAATGTGCGCCACAAAATTTCCCTATTGTTTGCAATAGGCTCTGTACTATAATTTAAAAATTTAGATCTCTCTGAGAGTAATAATGATTCGCTGTAAATCCGGTGATTTCAAGGTAAATTCTTCGCACTAAATGTTTGATTTCATGACTTGCACATTGTTGTTTGATTTCATGACTTGCACATTGTTATTGTTCCCACATTGTAACAGTGGATTCCAGAGAGTAAAAAATCGGTTTGCAACGGGACGCACTAGCGTTCCAAATAGCTATGAACTAATTAACCTACTAAAATGAATTCTGTAAATATAATTGCACTCTCGATGGCCACAAAAAGATTATTTCAATACGTTTTTTACGCCTATCTATATCGGTATTATTTTTTAATAATTAGGAACGAAAAAATTGAGATGAACTCTAAACAAAGACTAACATGATGTATAGATTGAGAAATAACAAACCCCTCTAGCCCACTTTCATTCACACTTTCACCCCCACTTTCAGTCTCATCGAATTTACTCCCAGATTTCCATCTTCCACTTTCCACGTTATTTCCAAATTACTTATTAATTTCTCCCTTTCCATTGTCAGCCCTGAACTTCGTACTCGCTCCATTTCCCATCCCAAATCGCCCCAAAAAAGCACCTCCAAAGAAAAGTCGCACTCCTACAGTGATTATCATTCCTTAAAATAACAATTACTCGCTCGTGAGCTGAACAAACTAAAATAAAATGTACGTAAAAATATATAAATTCTCACCAGCGAGGAAACAAAGAGTAGTCCCGATTTTTGCTATTATGTCCCTCGCAGGGGCCTTAACCCTTTCGACCGTAAGTGGCTCAATTGATGATTTCCCCAGCACAGCTCCTGCTGCGGAACAACAGCAATTGATGATTGTGAAGGAGTGAGCGCACAGGCGGATGATCATCAATTGATGATTTTCCTATTTTACTTAAAATTACGGCATTTGACAAATGTTGAGACTAAAATGTTGAAAATTTGTAAACAAGGTTTTCGAAATTTTGAAAATTTATAAAATTTCATAATTTTGAATTGTTTGCAAACTTCGGAAAAACTTATGTTTCGAAATTGCCGTGAACGACTTTTCAAAATTTTGGAAAAACTTCAAAATTTTGATTATGTTTTCTGAAATTTCGAAGAATGTTTCTTTAAAATTTTGCAAATTATTTGTATTTGAAAAATGACAGTACTAAATTTACAAGATTTCGAAATGAACCTTAATTGTTTCGTAATTTCAAAATTCTTTCAAAATACGATCATTTAAACTATTGGCGATGTAAGCAGAAATAATGACACAACTTCCGGAATTTCATTTTATGAAGAACACACCATCATATCTAATGTTAATTTTTATAACTCTATAATGTCCATGTACATGAGGACTTCGGAAAATTAACGTTGCTTGATATACAAAATTAAGTAACGACGGTATGCGGAATTTTTAATTTTGTAATATTCGCAGGTTGTTTCAAAATTTCACTTTTAACATGAAAAATCAAGGAAACCAAATTTGGAAACATCACAAATTTTGTCGAAAGGACTTGTGGTAGATGATATTATTTCATTAGAATCGTTTTTTAACCCAACCGGATTCTCAAAAATTGTCAGCGTGTAGGAGGGTCATATTGAAAATATTGATCCGCGGTAAAAGCAGTTTACTTCTTATGAGGTTCCGCGATAATACGAAGGTTAAAAATCGAACTGTCCGTGTATAAAGTTAGTGTACTGAAGTTTCATTTCCGGTTGAAAGGGTTAAAGCCTTGCCATTGGGACACTCGACGAGAAAACGCCATGAGCGATTCCCCACCAATAATCTCTCAAAATCTTGTCATAAATTCTTTACTACAAAAATAATTACAATTAGCTAATAATTAATTATAATAGTTTTGATTTTGAAAAACCTCACCAACACAAATCCCCAAACCCACATCCACTGCTTGCTTCACAAGAATATAGGGATTTGGTCAATTTTTCGAAAAATTGTTTAGACGAAGGGGAAGTTCTTCTTCAGAGAAAAGAACGCAATGATTGAAAACTTCAATTCGAATCATGTTACAATTTTTCTCAACTCCCACTTGTTTCATGATGCCCCGAAAACAGTAGAGTATGATATAACGTGTTCCATGCAAGTAGATGATACATGAATGAATCAATCAATTTGATATGCTAAAGAAATGAGGTACCAGTTTGTAAAGTGACAGACAGTTCTTTGCGACAGACAAGTTGCATTAGTTAAATGAAAGGTGTTAGTTAAAACATCCACAGTAGAATCCAGGATGAGACTGTCCAGGGTAGGTTGCGACAGGTGTAACTCCACTGATACATCTTCCAAACGCCATTCCATGAGCAAGGTTGCAGTCCAGCTGGCATAAAGGGCTCTCGCTCTGTGGTACTTCGTTGTCATTTTGTGGAATGCACCTCGTTAGGAGCTTTGATCCCTCCCTTAGCAGCTTCTTAATACTCAAGTCGATGGTTTTGTCTGCAGCGTGGTCAGATGCGTTTAAAGTGATATTAAATAAAGTAAATTACAAGCGTTTCTATGCATTGATTACCTGTATCATCATTCCCAGTTATACCTCCACACATGCCTACAACATCTGTGAAATTAGCCCCGTCATTTGGAGCACGTTCGTTACATAAGCAGATTACAGCATTTGCATTGTCCACAGTGGTTCCAAAAGATGCCCCGAATTTGTTGTGGACGAATGTGCAGTCGTTTGAACAAAACGTGCACGCAAGGTTTCCGATGATTCCTAGGCGAGGCCAGATTTGTTGGATTGGCCCGTACAAAGCAGTCAAGTCCAGAACTCCTCCTCCTGGAAGAGTCACTTTTACGGGATTTAAGGAAGATACATCGAAGGTGGGATCGGATTTGGTCAAACTATTAATGAGGGACTCGGCTTCTAACAGTAATTCGATGGACTGTAGGATCTCAGGTTGTGTTGGTGATAATCCAAGCAGACTTCCTCCTTCGGCTAAAGATCTGGTGATCAAGACAAGCAGGAATGACGTGAGAGAAAGAAATCGCATCGTTTATCGTCGTTGTGGAAGCTTTATTGTAGTGTATGATCAGATGATGTTTACTGTAACTGAGCAGAAGGAGGACTGAGGTTAGCAGTTCGAATTTAATTTACTAGATTGCTAAAACTTACGGAGAGGATCCTTCAATGATTTAAACAAGTCCGATAATTCCAACACAGATCTCATTCAACTTCGGTAATGACGACAGTTTAAAGTTGTTGCAGCAAAGATCATAAACCTCAATGTTTGTTCATGCATGTACTCGGTCACGTATAAACTTACAATAATTAGTACATACATAGTAATTGAGTTAAAACCGAATCAGCTATTCCTTGCTCTATTTGATTTAGTACGCATTCAAATTCTACTTGGAATGGGGATTGTGTGCAATATTTGTAGTGCTCGGCGTAGTTCAGTTCAGAAACTGGAAATTTCAGTTCAGTTCAGTTCATTTCAGTTCAATTCAATTCTAGAACTGAATTTATTTTATTCAGACACAAACTGAAAGCCATAGTTTGCCACTAAACGGAACGGAAACTAAAAATGCTGAACTACAGTTGAATCAGTTCAAAAGTTATTAAAAAATCGGGACTTTTACGTCAATAATCGTGTCAGAAACCCCATTTTCATTTAAAATTCTTACTAATTTTCTAAAAACAATGCCGC
>JAQGAD010002235.1:0-14454 GCA_034696625.1 Isotomurus palustris
GTTAATGTGCAACTTCAAGATCATGAGCTTACCTGTAGAAGTGCTGGGACCAGCAGAATTAGAAGCAGCGACCGTTGGGACGGGTTTGTTCCATGGCGAAGGAACTCCAGTTGCTCCGCCACCAGGTTTCCCAGATGGAACTTCAGGAGTTGGTGGGAACTCAACCGCCACCTCTCGTCCTGTGGCCAACTCCATCGCACCTTCCGGAGACGGCGTGGTCGCCACGCTGCTCGCCATATTCCGCAGTGACGTTGCCGCACTTCGCGCTGCTCCACCGCGCATCGAACTCCCCCGGAAGCGACCCCCTGCAAACGCAACGAAACACATGAATTCACAAATGCCTCCTCCAAGAACCCATTATGCAATCTCTAATAGACTAACGAAACCCAAATATAACAACAAAAAATCCAACTTACAGGCTGCTGCAGCTTGTTGACCACCGTCGTTGTTTCCGGACATCTTGAGAGGAAGTCTTTGAAGTTGACAGAAGGCTGTTTCAAATTGTATAAATTCTGAAACTGAAGAATTCTGAACTGATGATCAGGTGAGAAAATGAGAAAGTCGATCCTCACAACCAAACTTGACGAAGTTAAGGAAGCAACTGACGACACTTGTGAGTGAAGGTCTGAGGGGTCTGAGAGTGTGCGAGTGTTCGTGAGGCAATGGCGAGAAAGTCCCCGAAGGTTCCCCCAGCAGTCTGCAGGGCTGTTTCTATTGGTCCAACCACAGAACTCTGACACGACCTGTACGAATTACACCTACGCATTCATCGTAGAACGTAGGCAGTCCTCCCTGTCACTCCCTCCGCCTTCCGTCTGGCAGCCATTCTGAATCTCCAACCACGTGGCGAGAGTGACGACGTTCTCATTCCTACTAAAAAAAACTAGTATTTGAAGCCCCATGTCTTCAGTTTTTTGTTCTTACTATCGATTCTTCAATTCCGAACATTTTAATGAAATGCATTCAAGAGAAATGAATAAAAAATCAATCGAATCCATCAGCTTCATCTTCAATTGTAACTTTGTAGCTTTCACCTACAATCTTTATTAGCTTTTTCTTGTAGTAGCAGACAAACAATTGATTTAAACATTCCTATGTAGTCAGTAGTCATCTCATTTTGACAGCACCGTGATTGTAATTTTTGCAGAGTGCAGCACCATGAAGAATGGATTATGGTGTGAAACCTTATTATATAAGTACGATGTACAAGTCATTAATAATTTATAATATTATTTCTCAATAAATCCTTCGGAAGTTTATATAGGAAGGTAGTTTGAACAGTCTTAAACAGTAAAATTGACACTTTAAGATATACACGTAATGTGTGATTACATCCGAAACGGATGAAGTCATAAGATTTGAAAGAGCTTAAAAGTTGAAGGCAGTCATTAATTATACAGCAAGTGTGCCTTGGATGGGCAAGTATGTAAGCATTAAGTAGTCTTACATTTTTTGTGAACAATTTCTGAGGTTAAATACAGCTACAAGTTACAGGGAAAAATTAAAATTCTAAACGGGAAGTTATTTGAAAGACATTAAAAACTGGAGAATATAAAATATTCAATAATGTCGTATATAGATCAAACAGTAAAATATCAAAGCATAAAATAAACAAATCGGTTTAGGTACTCCAAATTTTATTTTTCAGATTACAACCCGAGCAGAGCAAGCAACATCTTCTGATAATCTCCTCCTGTGTCCCCCTAAAAATATGGCATCAATAAATTGTTAATTAGCTCTCCAAGTCTGCGAGTCATCATTCTGACGAAGTATTAAAGTAATAATTACATACCTTGACATCATTCTCCATTGACTTCCCATACATCTTCAAGTATTCTGTTTTAGCACTTTCCAAGTCCACGTCAGCACGAGAGACAATGAGGAAAATCAAATCTTCGTCCTTTGTACCCATACCAGCAACACTTTCATGAATACGTTCCGCAAAGTACGCTGCTCGGTTCTTAGCACTCTTAACTGAAAATTATGAAAGCGAGCGTACTGTATGGTTTATCATTCAATGAGTATGCAATTAAAAGGGTCATAGCATTTTTTTCACTCACCAACTGCAAGCATTCCAGTTTCAACGTCGCCAGAAAACTCCCTCTCAATGGCTTTTTCAAAAGGATGTCCACTAAGACTTTCGTACTCATGGAACATCAGCCGCAACTGAGCATAGCTTCGGGTTGCCAGTATCATGTTGAACATGCTTTCGTCGGTTCCCCATTGTTTAACTCCTACGAACAATATTTTGCAACCGATTAAAGTAATTCTTACATTAAATTCATTTTCGAAGTGTTTTTGTTACGCTATTTACCTGCTTTAAGAAGCTTCTGAGCATCATCAGCAGCCATAGCTGGATTAGCAACAGGATTCTCATCCCGTCCCGCCTGCGATGATTGTTCAATTTAGTACATTGTTCCGAACATCACTAAATGACTAAATAATGTGCTAACATTATATTAATATCTTAATCAATTTCTCACCGCACAGATAGACACAAGCAGTCTTCCGAAACTACCAGAAGTATCACTTATCAAATCTTTTTCCAAAGGTTTTCCGTACACTGGAAAAATACCATATCATCAGTTAATGCCATATGATTCTAACCAATAATGATCCAATACTAATAATAATGACTCCTTTACGAACTTACATCGAACGTACGAAGCGTTGATCATTCGAATGTCATTGTTGGTTGAAGTGCAAAGAATGTCCACAAGTCGCTTCTCCTTCGTTCCAATACCACTCATGGCTTTGTAAGCAGCTTGGGCAAGCAAGTCATATCGCGGAGTCATAAGTGCAATGACGATCTCTTCCAAACGTCCACCTAGCTCACTCTTGAGGTCCTTGATCAAGTCCTGCAATTAAATTACAGTGGAACGTCAGGACACCTTAATTCAACATCTTTCCTTGCAAATTGCAAGAGGAACTTTAAAGAACCTACGACAATCTTGTACCTTTCCAAATGAAGCTTTGAAAGCTTGAGCGATTTGTTGGCGTTGTGCATCTGTGCGCTTTCCAAGAATGTTGATAATCGCTTTTTCATCCGTTCCAAATCCTTTCATGGCCTTACGCAGAGCCTGAGCATCTGCAGAAGGATCACATGGTCCTGGACGCAAAGTTGGGATTTCCTAGAAGGAACATGGCAATAAGAGATAAGACTTTCGATCCTGAAGACTATTCGAAATCAAGTTAATAATAAAACCTAATCTCACACTTACGTCGTACTGTTGCATAGTGGATGCTGGAGGAGCTGATCCTGGATAAGCCCCTTGTTGCGTAGGGTAGGCTGATTGTTGAAAAGCTTGCTGCTGTGGTTGAGCGTAGCTTTGTTGAGGATAAGCCGATTGTTGCTGTTGCTGGGGGTATGCTGGAGGAGCACCGTATCCTTGCTGAGGTTGGCCTGGAGGAGCACCGTATCCTTGCTGAGGTGGTGCTGGATAACCCGGCTGTTGCTGAGGATAACCTGATTGGGGATATCCTGTTTGCTGAGGATAGCCTCCAGCAGCAGGGTATGCCGGTGGTGGAGCTGCTCCTGGATACGACGGGTACTGCGCTGTTGGATAACCGGGACCTGCAGGTGGAACGGGATACCCAGACGAAGGAGGATACGGAATTGATCCTTGAGAAGGAGGATAAGGCGATGGAGGGTAACCTGGAGCTTGTCCTTGAGGTGGATAAGGTGGCACCGACTTCGCATTTTCCAATACAAGAAATATTTTAGCTAACTTGTCTTGCTATCACACAGATTGATTGCGAGTCATACGGATAATAAACTTACCGGGTTAGGGTTGAAGCCTATTCCTTGTCCCTGCTGGTTTCCGTATGGATTTGGATACATCGATCTAAAGGAACAGGAACAGATGAACAATAAAAATTATATTATCCACAGGTTCCCTCACAAGTGGCAAGCCTAGTTTAGTCTCGCCCAGCACTTGACATGTTTTACGCTGAGTTTGGTAACTTGTGGACAATTTACCAGTTGGCTTCATGCCTTATCGCCCTTCTTATCTTATCTCTAATAATCAAATTAAGTAATTTTTATCACCCGAGAAAAGGAATGATAACCTCACCTACAATGGGATTGATTTTCTTACTCTAGCCTCTTACTGTCCTAATAATTTTTCCTCAACAGCTCAACCGACTTAAGAATTTTATCAACTAGCAATAAGGTGTGTGAGTTGTTCTCAAATGCTAATGGGAACCTGCGAGTTTTATAGTTCTACGGTAATTATCTCCTTCAAGTGTGAGCTCTATATACTAACAGTAATAACCCAGCTCAGTGTGTCTCTAGCTCTGGAGAAAAGTCTTTAGGAGTCAATTAAGCAGGAACTTCATTAATGAAAAGGCACGTTAGCAGGTAGGCTAATTTCTATTCATAAATTCATTGATGTCTTAATTGTACTTCTGAACTAAAATTTAATGTCTAGCAATAATGCATTTTACTTACACAGCTGGTTTCCTGTCTAATTGGAATTTTTTTCAGGCACAGCTTCCGCAAATTCTGACGACTGTAGTCCGACAACTGAAAATTTTAACTGCTATCTGCGGAGGGCAAAAGGTAAGGACTTCAAGAAGACTGTTTTATTATGACTGCGAAAACTACGAGAATCTCAAAACATCAGATGTGTCAGAGAGAAGAGAAAAATCTTCTTTTTGTGTTTAGGGGATCAGAATCGGGGATGGCAACCAGGAGACATGAGAAAAGTGACATTTCTCGTTTCATTTTCCTGCGTACTACAAAAGCGGATGCTGGAGGCTGGAATTATTTACCACCGTAGCGTTTCACATGCAAACCTACGCTAATTATTTGGGCAAACAATTAATTCGTTTACATACCACGCAGCCACGAATGTGTTGCAGAAAATGAAGCCTTGAGCTTTAAATAGTCCTTTGTGCTCTGAAGTTCACCGGGGGGAGAATGAGGTGTAACGATTTCGAAAACAGTTTCGAGAACGTGTGAAAACTGAAGAGATGTGCAGAGTCTGTAGACACTTGTTGACTTGTCGGCGATGAAGGCGAGAGTGAAGGGGAAGGGTGTGTGTTTACTGTGGTGAGTGCTGCTCATAGATTCAATGAGACTAATGACGTCATACCTACTCTATGGCGTCACTAAAGTTTATGCTTTCAGTTGATTAGTCATGAAATGGTCATGAATCTCATGATCTATTGCAAAGATGCCATTATTCACACCACACACTCCGCAATGCCAACGCATATTGATGAGTCACGCATGCAAGAAGCTTGGAAGCTTCCACAGATTTGCTAGGTTGCAGCGTTGCAGGTGTACGACGAAATGAATCAATTTATGTCAATTTGTATACTTTTTTATGGTTGTTGTTTGTATCTAAATTTTTGAAATACCCTTCTAGCCCCTTTCTCGATTAGGGTAAGCGTAAATGAGACTAAAGAAAGGAGTTATCCGTTCTGTTTTGGTTAAAAACTCAACAGTTTCGGTCTTCGATATTATACTTTGATACTTAACTGGATGGAAATAATCGTAGACTGCTGAGGATATAACATTTTTGTGTAAAATAATAAACGTGTTTAATAATAAAATGATCAATTCAAACAATATAAAGGATTTGGTTGAGATATGAGATCAGTAGTAGTGAAAGCATTTGGCTGAGAAATGTAGTAAAAATTGTTGTAGTAATACAGCTCGACGTGGCATGTCATTCGTATTTGAACATGGCACATTCTCTACTAGTCAAGTACCAGTCTTTCTTGAAGATATTCCAGAATATGGCAAAACCGGCGAGAACTAATCCAACAACTACTGAGGCGTACCACAGTCTTTCCTCCCATTGCTCCCATTTCAGGTTTTTAAGGATGTAGATTCCAGTGAGAAGACCTGCGATTCCCCCTCCGATGTGTGCAGGGTAGCCAACTTTGGTGTCGACACCGGAGAAATACACTGCTACTCCGATATCAAAGGTTGCATATGCTGTGAACAACAAGACACGCACCCAAGGAAGTTTCATCTCAGGCCAATTCTGTGAAAAAACCAGGCATATTTTAGAATAAACGAGTTACGAATTTAGTTTAGTGTATTGCATAATGCAATACAATTATCAAACATACAAGAATAACTGTAGACATATGGGCGAAGATTAAAGCGTAGACACCTCCAGAAGCCCCAGCCAAAACAGTGTCCGGATTTACTACAGAAGTAGCAAGGGACCCTGCAACCACTCCCGAAAGATAAATGCATAAAACTCGGGGACCTTTGTGAACCAGTTCCAAAAGTATTCCCAGGATAAGTTGCATCACTACGTTTAAAATGATATGCATATACCTGGAATCATAATCAAAAGAAGGACATTGAATTTATGACATAAACATATTTTTGCAGATTTTCTCGAAGGAAAACTAGTATGGTAATTTCAGCTGATCACAGCAACAGATTTAAGGATTTTTGTATCTTACCCTGAGTGAACAAACATGTAAGTAACATATCTCCACACTTCGCAGCGTCTGCAGGGATTATAAATCAGCAAAGAGTCTACAGGAGCAGGTTCGTACTTGTCCACTGACTTATTTTGTGACCAAAACCTCTTTGTATGATAGATAAAGACAGCTACCTATTAATGGAAGTTATAATAGTTTATGACTTAATTATTCTCTTTGTACAAGCAAGTAATTAACATTACGTTCACCTACCTCAAGTATTGTAATAGTTAACATGAACAAAGGAGGTGGAAGACAGCTGTATTGATCTGCGTAAGAAAGTTTCTTGTGCTCATCGTGGGCAGTTTTTGGCAAAATTACTAATCTAGCAAAATCAAAACTTTTTTCCTTCACCTGTGGAACACAAAGAAAGAATGAGTTACCTTCTAGTTATGCTTGAGCCGAAGTGATAGTAAATTCTTAGCTCGATTGAGAACGGGGATCTCGGAATAATAAGATGACAACTCACCGAAATCCACGTGGAAAACTCGTCTCTGTTAATTACTCCATTTCCGTCCTGATCGACTTTATTGAACTCCAGCTTAACCTCCTCTGGTGAAGCGTCTGGGAAGGCGGCCTCGAATTCATCGTATGTAATGACCCCATCTCCATTCTTATCAAACTGTTTCAGAAATTGGTTTATGAGAAAATATACATATAACGTGAATTCATAAAATAAAGCTTAAAAATAAAAGTTTCTTACTCTGCTGAATGAGTTAAGTCTCGTATACTCCACGTCAACAAAAGTATCTCCTTTGCCTTTGCTGGTCATCCCGTCGCTTGGAGGTAAGTCGGTGCCTGTTGGCGTTTGCAACAAAGTGTTTGATGACATTTTTTATTTCGGTTTGGCAAGAAGAAGTGACCACTGTTGTAGCGATAGCTTCGTTTACTCAACCACTACCACTAATTATAATGAGTTGATTAAGGACTGAGGTAGAGATTTGTGGCTTATACAAATACGTGTGAACTTAAATCTTCCGAACTGAAGTCCACACATGACCACAGTCAACACTGAACTGCAGGAGCTGGTTTAGCAGGTAGCAAAGTACACTTTTTGAGGGGAGTTGTTGCAGATGTTAAACCAGTAGTAATTACAAAGTAAATGCAAATTCTTTTGTGAATTCCTGGAGTATAACGTAACGTGAATTGCACATATTACTCTAACCCTCAGTAATACGCAGGTTGTAAATTGTACGGTAGGTAAATATACAAAAGATATACGTGACAGAGGTATTCCTGATGAGATAAATTGATTTATTATATATATATATAGACCAACCCTAAGCTGGACAAAGTAGATGAAGGGACATAACAATTAAATTTTTACGTGAGACCCAATATTGTAATCTGCATGGACTGACACTGTAGATGAGAGTTAAATAGCTCGGTGTAGGTGATCTGATGTATATTAATATAGGTCCTGGCCATTCATCTAGTCTGTTATCTAGTGTTTTATCAAATCAAGGATGTGTGGCCGATTCGCACATGTTCTAACCTATGATTGTATAGTTATCTAATCTCCTGTGTGCAATAATAGTCTCTCTTTGCGAGGAAAAAACTAATTTCCCAGTATATGTGAGTCGCCAGGTATGCACAATGAAATGAGAGACAAAAAAACTTTCAAGTAAGTAGGATTTGCAAAAGGTAATCCTTGGTTTGTTTCGTGTCCTAAGTGGTTTATACTAAGATTTTGCAAACTCTACTGCTACTAGAATGGATGTCTGGTTTAGTCTAGGGCAAGTTTAGCAATGGTCGATGACTTACATGAGTGAGAGCTTTGATGTTTGAGTTAATTACAGTTTGACAATCTTCTTCATGGAGCTTTAGAAATTGCCGTCTGTTGATGATGTGTAGCAAGAAAGGGCAATTTACATTGTAATTTTTTGCTACATCCGTTTGTTCATTTGTCCTGAATGACCAAATGCAAAGTTAGGATGGATGTGACTATGTGACTCTTTATAATACGTTGAGAATGATGATGATGAATGACGAAAATCTCAGTCATTTGCACTCATATATGAATGAGTCAGAAACTGGCATTTACTATCTCTTACAGTGTATTTAATAGCAGGTCACTACTACTACAGACCAGGGATGGAGTGTCGACCAGTGTCGAGTGTGTAGTAAAGTGCATGGTTGCGAATTCTAAGAATCCATTGGCATGTGGGATTTGTGGGTAGCTTACACGAAGCACGCACTACACAAGTTTACATACATTACCAATTTTTATCCTTAATTATGGCTTTCTAAATCCCTCTAATCACACAACTATTCGTTTAACATCAACACAGCCGAACTCTGCACTACATAAAATGTGTGCAAAAATAAATAATTTCAGTAAGGATGATGTCAACAGGTTACAATTCAGATTCTTATGCACGAATCAGCACGGATTCGCATTCACGCACCCTGAATTGTCGATAATCTTTTAACACTAAATGTACTGTGAAACTGAAGTTGTCTAGGATATTTTTATTTCAATTACGAGCATTTTAATTAAAAATCAACTATTTAATTCACATCACAGCCCACACTAAAGAGTCATTTACGTCAAACACGCTAAAATGGAATGTGTTTCCAGTATCCTGTAATTGCTATTTCATTGTTGAGTTATGAAAACTTTTGAGTATAATATACCACAGAGACATAAATTTAAATTCATGAGCAATTCACATCAGAATTATATTGTGATAATGAGTTTTGGGGTTCGTGACAGGATTTGAAAGACAGCTAACAAAATAAAAATCACAATAATAAAATAGAAACCCTCTTTTTACGCTTCTTCACATAAATCTAAGTCACAGTAAAAAATTATGTATACACGTGACACGTGAGTTAGAACCGTTAAAATGTAAAGTTAATTTACGTGTAAACTTTGTTAGTGTTTCTCAGAAAGTATTTACTCACAGAAATTCTCATTAAGCTAAAACGAATGTTTAACCACAAACCAGGACTGAACGCTGTGTTCAGACTAGGCAGACTAGGCAAACTAGTTATAATTAGACTCTCTTGGTTTAAGCCATTCCGTTATAGACTTTTCTCACGGAACTAGACAAGATTCCAGTATTCCCATCATTGCTAATAGACCTGGTACACAGCTACACAGTAACACATTACGTGTTTGTCTTTATGTACTTCTTATACACTGACCTTACCAAAGGAGATAAATTAACAACATGTAAAAGTGCACAACCACTCTTGGCTTGAGCACCGAACCGAAATCTTATGTGTAATGGATTCCCTACAGAACTCTACTCCTCAAATTCTATTATAAACTAAAATTTGCAATTCTAAATTGCATCTTGAGGCTTGCCTTACCATTGCAACTTTCTTGAAGATTCCCAGTTATTCTCTTCTTAATCCACACCATCGTTTAATAAACTTTAATTTACTGTCAACTGTGATTTATAGTTTCCAAATTATCCGAGTCCCTAGGAATATTTTTGAAGAAAGAGTTTAAAGAGTTTATTCCTGCCGAGATGACAGATGAAAACTGAAATAGCAGTGGTTCGCAGCTCAGCACTTTCATGCTCCTCATCCCCTAACTTTGAGTTTTATATGACACACCACTGGTGCCTCTCTATTTTTTGCAAGCCACTTAACTTGTTTGATAACTTTTCTACCAATACAAGTTGCTCCCAAGCGTATATTTATAATAGTATATACACGTTCCACTATGACCCAAACTACACTCAACATGTTAATTTTGATTTTGAAGTAGGAAACAGTGGTGTCAACAAATTCAATTTAATCAATTTAAATTTCGAAGGTTGGAGGAAGTTCCTCTCCTGTCGAATAACATCAATTAGGAATTTTGGACATAATGTTCCAATGTGTAATTCCTAGAGCAAGTCTCATTTACATATTATTTCCATTAATCACGAATGTGGGTTAAATTGAAGTAATGTCTCTGCTACCTATCTTCCAAATAATTAATTGATTATCTTTATTGATTATTAATGAAGTTAAATTTTACCTGGATTGAGTGTGTATATAGTAGCAGGAAGAGAGTAATTTTGATTAGCCTTGTTTACAATCTTTACAAAATCAATCGACCTGGGTTCCGTAGTTCTTTTACACTTCTAACACTTCGAAAGACAACTTAATCTGGTTTATGGGAAAGACGAGATTACTCTGGAGTCTGAGCTCAACAACTCTCCTCTTGTAAACTCCATTGTATCAAAATATTACACTATATACAATACCTTAAATAGCCTCAACTTACCTGTTGTTTGTTGTTTCGATGACTAAGTTTGAAAGAATAAGTTCAAAGACAGAACTTCACGTGTGTTTTCCCCACGCTCTGCAGATTCTGACTCGGAAGAATACTCCACCACGCTCGAGTTGGATGTTATGTAAACATCCGAACTTTCTACGGCAATCATAGCCGCAGCAGTAACAGCCATGGTCAACTAAGGCAAACAAATAAATGGATAATTTTGGTCTAAAAATAATTCGCTCCGTCACTTTTTCCTCCTTCCTGCAGTCCTGCTCACATTTGAGCACTGACGTAATTTGGAACTTGGAACTTACAAATATGAGGATAATGGGGGACATAGTGAGGAATAAAAAGAGCATGATGGATTCGGTCGGTAGTTTTGGATTTTTTGAATGTTTTTCTATCCTCTGTTATGAGAGCGTAGGAGTACTACGAATTCAAGGAACTGTTTTGTAGAAATCCTTTCAGGAAAACAGACAACAGACGAGTAATTAATTATACTGCTCTTCACTCAAAGGAAAGCTTACGACTGTTCGGAAAGGAGGTTTGTATGGAAGGAAGTAGAACTAAAGATGGACAAACGCCTTAATTGTAATCCTGCCTGAGACAAAAATGAATATCCTTTCGCTTCTGAGGTGTATCATGGTTAAAGGTGGACAAGGTCAGAGTGCAAATAAATCCTACCTTGAGAACAAACTAACGTACATCGTCATTACCACCACACGCTGCACTACAATCTTGACTTGCTGCAGTGTCAATCCAATGATCATCATCGTTCCTCACCTAGAGTCTTACTCAGGGCTGCCTACTTCGATCATCTCGTAGAAGCTTATTATTTACTTAAGACAAGACGAGAGTGCGAACTTCATGTGCTGTGAAAAAGGTAGTGTATAATGTACAATACGTAGAAGATTAGAAGCATTATTACTATTATAGGAGTACTAGAACTGCTTTGTGTTTAGGTGCATTATTACTACTTTGGAATTCCTCATTCTCATAAGATTTTGTGGAAGGTAGTCTACTTCCTCTCCAAGATCTCACCTTATTATATCTCATCAACATCATGTCCACCTTATTGAGGGTCTAGGGTACTCTAGTAGTTATATAGACTCAATTAAGGCTACAATTAGATTTCCTTGAAATATATAGAGACGTAGATTGATTTGGTAATTAACGTCTTGCTGACAGTTGCCCAAGTTAAAGTGTCTGATGTCCCTCTGTCCTGAGTTATGTGTGCATGTGTTAGTTTAAGTGGATGTAAACAATTTTGAAAAAACATAATTAATTATAGTAAATTTTAAGTTATAGGATAGCAATTGCCTTTATAGTGCATTCAGGTTAATCATGCAAAAAAATGTGAAGTAAATTCTTACGCAAGATTGTTAGAAATGAAAAGGTGAAGGAGTAAGTTCAAGTACTTCTTTGGTTAAAACACTTTATTATTCAGACAAGTAAATACTACTCCTTTACAGCTACTTAAGCTCTTATTGGGATATAGAGCTTAAAAATCTGTGAACAATTAGTAACCTAAACTGTATCTTTGATTCCAATAATAGTTGTTAAACAACAAGTACATTGCTAGAAGATATGATTTGTATCTATTCAGTGAATGCATTTTAATACATGCATCACTGTTGAAATCAGAGAAGACGTGGTGGTTCAGTTTTGGAGTGTTTTTGGGTGTATCAGTCCGTGGGAATCCGAGTTGTGACCGTTTCAATCAAATCAAGATGTCAAAGGCAGACCTACCATTCTCTTTGTCGCAGCTAGGTGATCGATTTACTTCTTGTAGTAGGCCAATCCTGAGTAGTAGTTGTAGTATGGATAACTGGCGTAGTACTGCACTGGTTGATAATATTGGACCGTTGGTGTGTAGTAGTAAAGAGGATACGTGGCGACAGCAGCAGCAATGAGGGCAGCGAAGAGGAGGACCACGAACTGCAAAGAACAATCAGTTAAAATGAGAATTCGGTTTTTGAGCAAGAAAATATAATGCTATTTGCTTTTTGGAGTGAATCTTACAAACTGAGACATGTTGATTCGATGAAGGGATGGATTCCCGAAAATGTTAAGTGAGAGGAGGATTGAAAGCTGTGTTGCAAACAAAAGACAATTCTGCTTTTGAATCGGTTTGCAAAGGACTTTTATACTCCTCCAGAGTTTAGTTTTCGTGGAAAGGGGGGTTAGGGAAGGTGGAAAATCCGGTTTTGGAACATCTTCACTTCTGCTACCTTTTTCTAGAGATGATTTAGACTTGTAATTGTATATAATCCCTTTTAGTCATTGTAAATTACGTGATCAATTGATCCGAAAAGAATTATCGACTTGCTCGAGGAAAAACTTGATCTTCCAAACGAAGTCTTTTAAACGGAGAACACGTTCATTATTGCAGGAGATCTGTAGATGGTAAAAAGGTAAAATTTCTAGTAACCTGGAGCGTGTTTGGAGTCAAAGTCAAGTACTTGGGAGTTGGGATGGGATGTTATGATAGTGGAAGAACAGCTTTAGAATGAAAAATACCGAATGACGTGACGTGACATGAAAATCCCATTTTCGTTTTGAAATTTTTATCCTCAAGTTAAAACTGAATGTTCAGGGAAGGTTGAAGGTTAAGCAGAACATGTTTAGAAACATGGCATGAGAAATGAAGAGCTGGAATCTTCTAGAGAAACAACAATGTGAGAAACCCCGTGTGGACTTTGGCAACTTGTTTTCGCCATAAATTACCTGTCTTGTGTATCTGAATCTGGGGCTTATGAATATGAAGGAGGATTGATTCACGATTGGCTAATCATTATCGAGTGGTTGGGTACCTAAATATACAAGGACAGGTTGAATGTATTTCGTTTCCCCTAATGAACCGGTCCGTCAGTCCCCATATTGAAGATTTACATTTTGTTCTAGAACAATTTTCCAATGGGTATAATAACTAACTGTGTACTGGAAAAATTGAAACCAGTTTTATGAATAGAATACTCATCCCAAGCCTTCCCGATACCCGACATAGATTTATGTTTATCTTTTTCTTGTTGTTATTATTTAGTAAATTAATATTCACTGCAGTTAGTTGAGGTTAGTGACGTACACGCAATTATTAATTATGGACGATTAGGTGATGTGATGATAGCTGCCGATTCCCAAGTTTAGTATTATAATCATCGTTACAGTATGAAGCAGGTATATTTTAGTGTTGCAGTTGCAGGTATATGAGGTCCTCATCCTATCCTCGACCTTCCGGGCCTGTTCCCATATGAGGTACAGGGAGCTGTAACAAGTATTCTGAACATCTTGGATGAATCTGGGGCAACTTGAGATGAATATGTGAATGAACTAAAGACCTTGCTGGTCTTCATGGATTGCTACTCCAAATCACACGCAAACAATGTATGAAATTATTTCAATGTTTAGTTAAATGAAGTGATTCGTTGATTTGATTTTGAAGTGAAATGTTAAGTTGAGAGTTTATACAGGAATGAAAAATGAAGGGATACGGATACATGAAGATGTGAATGAAGACATTTGATTACGAACTAAGTTGGAAAATGCAATTTCTAGTTTTATTTTGGATCTTTCATAAAACCAGATGTAAATTCTGTCTCAAGATGTCATGAGACAATATTTTCCAATGAGATTGCGAGCATTATACAGGTCCGAAATCAGAGGATCCAGAAGACATTCGGTTTTGATTGACACAGCAGGACAATTTACTTCTTGTAGTAGGCAACTCCGGCATATCCTGGGTAGGCAGCATATCCTCCGGTGTAGGCGACTCCGGAATAAGCTGG
>JAQGAD010002236.1:0-14451 GCA_034696625.1 Isotomurus palustris
ATATCCACAGACTAGATAGAATTTGCATTTAGTATGGACACTGATCCCAAAACACAGGATTGCTCACTTACGCTTCAAAATGAAGCAAGCACGGGAAACCGATCCCCCAGTATTTTTTTAATATTACCTGACAATTAAGTCAACCATTAAAAAATCCCAACCGAGTATAGGATAAGTATGGGATTCAAAACGGATAAGAATGGAATTCAAAGCGTTGCTAAGAATTTGCACCATCGCGTTAAGCATTCATCAACTAAATGCATTGCACAAAGTAACAAGTGTTGTTCAAGATGCTGTATCAAGAATAAGGTTCTTTCTAATCTTGGACTAAATGATGGCTTTGCATTGGATTCCTTGAGAGATACTTGTCAATCGTTTTGATCTTTTCGGGGAATATTTGTCCCTCAACTATTTGGTCGTCACGAAGTATAATACTTGAAGTTACTTAGAAATCAAAACTCACGAGATTTAACTTCTTTTATAGTTTCATAGCAATCATAATCCCGTAGAAGGAAATATCTAAATAAACTACTTCTCCACCTCAACAAGTAGTGAATTCTATCATTTTTCTGCCAGCCAGCTTTTTCACAGGAGGCTGAGCACATGCAAAAGTAAGTGTGTCCTAGATCGCGATTCAAGCATTACACCACGATGCATCAAATTACCACAATTACAATTTCAGGATTAAGGAAGTGCCACCAACTACAATCAGCCCTAGTGTGTAGTATGTAGTTACAATGCAATTGTTTTACAGCTGGTTCAGGTGACAAATACTGCTCGAATTGGAGACCATTCATTTAGACGACGACGCATTACGTTGACACTTTCCAACTTTTTGTTCATTTTTATACACTTGGTCCATTACGAAATACCACAGGCTCGACACAACCCTTTTTGCCTGATAGATTTTAATAACAAATGCTGTTTTAGCATCAGATCTATGTCAAAATATAACTTCTACTACATCCTTTAACACAGAAAACGAATTTGGAATGGCAGTTTGAGCCATACATCGGTAAGAAGCAATTTGAAGATTTTAGCAGTTAGTTTGTACGCACATAGTAGGACTTTAGGATCAACATAATAATAAATACACCAGTCGAGACTCCAAAAGGATGCTTATTATACGTTTTAAACAATGAAGTCGTTCAAGATTTTTTACAACAACAGGTTGCCTCTATAAAATCTATTGATAGCTCTGTAATTTACATACCGGCTAAGTGATTTTATGTCTTTCAAAAAGCGGATTTACACTGGCATACACGTGCCGTGCCACTTAATTCATTTTCGAGGTTGCGGTTACATCAAGCGTATAGTATATATTATAGTTATATTCTTATACTCAATACACTTGATGTCAATTTCATTCAAGTATGACATCTTGTACGATGCATAATTAATTAACAATCATTGAGCCATTGAAATAACAAATCATAACAGCAATCAAGAACACTAACTTTAATTAGGCAACTCGACTCTATAAATGGCTACATGTTTTTATACTTTCAATAAGATCAACAAGAATTCTTTTGCTCAGATTTACGGCTAACTCGAACTGTTCGCGGATACGTAGGTCGTAGGTAAGTTCAGTTTTTTCAGTGTTTTACTTTTCCTTCCTGCGGAAATTCACTTACTAAAGAGAGATTAGCGTCAAGCTCCATGAGCGGAAAGCAAAAAGAGACGGATTACCGATTACTTGGAATAATGGGAAGCATTAGAACTTCGTTACACAAAATGACTGAGGAAACTTAAATGTATTTGCCATTACTAAAGATGAAGATCAAAGATACTTCTCCTACGAACAACCAAGGAGAAAAAGCAGTTACTTAAGTTGGTTCTGCTGAGGAGAGATGTAGTAGTCGCAGGAATCGAATGTGCATGTTCTATCGAAATTTTATGAGACTACATCTCTAGTCAATCTCAGTCAGTCACACCATCACATCATTCACATCAGTCAAAAGAGCTATCACAACTTTCTATTTTTCATGAAACACCTTATCCCTAAATAACAGTGAGATGACGCAAACCAGACGCCGTAATGAGTTATTGCGAAAACAAAGTTGCAAGAATAATAAATTACAATGCACCAATTGCACTTTTGCTCATGCCTGTCTCACTCACATTCATTTGGCATTCTCTCAAGATCCAAACCGTACAACGAGCAATTTATTCCATATGATTAAGTTATGCACTTTTTCTTTAACCCTCTCTTCTAACGTTCTAACCGTACCACCAAATATCGTGTTAAAATCATCCATATCCAAAAGAGCCCTTTCTGAATGCTTCGTTACTTTTTGTTTCAGGATTCTTATATCTCACTTCTCTGTACTTTAAGCTGCAATCATGTTGGTCATGATGTCTAATATTAGGACCACCTAACCTGTTTCATTAGGACCTTTTCATAACATTTTCATGGCTAATCATTAACCTAATTTATGATCGAATCGATCTTTGTACTGGTGCAAATACATAACTGGCAACTAGGCTATATGGTATCACTGGGAAAATGTCTTCAAGAAGACTCAAGAAGCCAACCGCATTCTGTGTTGAAACCTGAGCAAGACATCATATATACGAGTTCTTGCTTTTGAGTATATAAAGTGCATTCCACACAGTATTACATGAGTTTTGGCACTACGCAAAGCAGTACTAAGCTTTTCCCTACAGTGCTTGGTCAATTTGTTCCAATAATACGAACTATTCCATAGTTTGTATATAATACAGCTGAGTTTCTTACCAAGTAACAACATGTGCATGAAGCAACAGTATACGCTCAAGTCAATAAATAAAATGCTCGTTTTAGATTCTCAACCGTTATGAATCGTTTATCTTCGATTTTAGAAAGCTGAATAATGCTTCCTTTCCATCTCTTCATTCGCTAATGACTAAATTATTGTTAATGCTCACAAATGGTCACGATAGTTTACCTTTTACTAATTTTAAGCCTTCTTCCTTGTACCTTTCAACTTCAACAATAAAAAATCAGCCGATAAAACGAGATGCTCATAAACTCTAAAGATTCAACAATGGACTAGACTCAATATATTATACATTTAATTGTTAGTTCATTTGTGCGACTTGGAACCATTTTGGACTTGAATATTCATGAATGCATTATTACAAATAGCAAACTTTTATTAACTGTTTTTTTCAGCTTCCTGCATTCCATTTTATTACTTCCATACTTTCATCCAAGATCCAAGCCAATTTCTGTATAACTGATGTTCATAGCAGTTTACTTAGCCAAGTTCATTCACTAAGATAGCGATTAGGTGTTCTGATAGAATCATTTAATTGGTTAAACAGATAAACTGTGTTATCAATATTCGTTATTAAAGGAACAGTGTAGTCCGTTGTGCTCAATCGTAGACCAAAAAACTCATAAAAAACTTGGAAACAACATCATATTTCATTTAAGTAAAAACTTTGTTGTATTTAAATGATTTAGATTTTTTGTACCCTGCTCAAATACTATAAAGATTTTTCAACCACGAAGGCTCAAAAGGTCTTCACTTTATTTCGAATTAACAGGTAAAGGTAAAAAGGAAAACTTTCGCCAACGTTGGTAACTTTAGTCTGCCCACGTAAAAGACCAACTTAAGCAAAATTGAATGATTATACTTTAAAGTGAGATTTCTAAATTTCGGTAAAACTGATAAACCATACAAATAAATAAACATCAATTCTTCGGAAATTATAAAAAATTCAGTATCATGTGCACCAGTTTTAATATGTAAAAATGATAAAGGTTTGATGAGCATACTAAAAGGGAGAATGATATACGTGGGTGATTGGAAAATGAAATAATAGATATTCATGCCTAATTTAATATCTTCCCCTCTTCATAAACAGAACTATCATTTGTCCAGATAGCAGGCAACACAACTCAATTTGATTAAGCTGAAATATAACCCATATCAAGCAATACATTGCAAAAATGGTGAATAGAGAAGCAGCAGCAACGATAGAAATGAAGACAACATGCAATAAAATCACTTTATAGGTACCCTCACCCAAACCAACCAGCCACCAGAAATTGAGCTTCCATAAGTTCCATATTCAAACTAACGAACACGACCTCGAGCTGACATTTCGCATTTGAGCTTATTATTGTTAGCCGATTACAAACTAGTCAAATTTCAATTTTCATCTGTAAATTAACTTTGACAGCAGCTATTATTCCCTCAAAATTGACTTTAATTAGCTCCCTTTTCAGTAATTCTGTGTTAATTCGCTTCCTTAAGACATCCGTTCAGTTTTTTGGAATACGATTTGTTCTCGATTGCAGAATGAAGAATGTTCTTTCAAAAACGGATAGAATTTCAAACTCTCAAGACGATCATGAGTCAATCTATTATAGATAATTTCTAACCAAAAAATCGCGACCAGAGAACTGATTCAATTGTAAGCACCTGTACCTTACCTACCTCACGCAAACATGGAAGAAAGCTGTTTATATAGAAGACTGAAACGTCTATGCTACTATATGATAACTAGAAGTTTTCTTTTCCACATTTTCTAATCACCTATACTTTGATAGAATCCTTTTTGGAAAGTAATAGTTTGTTATAGATGCTATAAACTTCGCAGTTTAGAATATAGAAAGAGTTGCATCTGTAGACATCAGATTGGGATTATTGTATTATATACAAGTGCAACAGTATTAAAAATAAAAATCACCCAATCGTAAAAACTATTCGTTTAAAACTGTAGCCACGAGCTTTGAAGTTATTGCAGGGAATTAGCTTAGCAAATAGGAATACAGGAATGCAGTCGGTCTTCGGTCATACTGAACTACGATCATCTTCACCAATGCACCAGACATACAAATTATGTGTGAAGTGGTAGTGTTATAAAGTACGAGGGTTTGGTTGCTTGAGGAATCTTCTGTTGCCTGTATAAACCCTAGTAAATCTTTGTGCACTGTAACAGATAACTGTACTCTGTCCTAAATATTAAGGTTTACTCTAACACATAGTCAATCTTTGGTTTATAGGAGCGGTCAAGTATTATAAGCGAAGTGGAAGTCCGATGTGAAGAGATATTGCTTTCTAAATTCTATTTAGCACAAGATTTAATAGTGCAAACAATACTTAAATTAAAACTTGAAAGACATATCCAAATGTAGACATGCACTATTCATCCGTTTTTCTATTCGGAAAAGCCCTAAAGCATACGGCAGAACTGAAATTAAACTATTATTGTCACTGCATCATGCAATTTTACCTTGATTAGTTCATACTTGAAAAATGTGCATCTCGATGTTAAGGAATATCATTTACAAACTTTTATTCGCTACTTTACAAAATGGGAAAAGCTGAAAATAATTCAATTTGCAAAACCATTTTACAGGTAAGTCTGGATAGACAACGACGAATACGTAAATGACACACACAACTTTCGAATTTCGAAGGCCTAAAAGCTTATTTTAAAGTAGTGTGCGATATCATTTAAGGCGACGTAGAGGATTACAGCTTACTTCACGCTTACTTCAACTTCCATAATAGGCTACCACTTTCTGTCACCTCTGAATGCTCTAAACGCTCGTGTTTGTTTAGAAACTAAACGAGGGTTTATTGGTTATTGTACCAATTACCAATATATTACAACTTAAGCAGTAACTTGTGTGCTTATCAATTTGATCTACATGACGGTATTTTTCTGTCCATAGCTGCAAGTCAAAAGAACTCAGTCAGACAAAGACCACGCCATACCTCACACAAGCAAAAATCCAAACAAACAGGATGTAGAAATTGAATTAAAATTTGCATTCAAGATCATTCATTCGAGGAACATAATGGAGGAGGTGAAGCTAGCAAGAAAAAGGCAAGAAAAAGCAGGGCTATCACGTAAGTAACAAAACAGGACATTCACATTTTATTATTTACAGTACTACCCCATTAAACGAAAGACTTTTACCTGACAATTATTATTCTTCAAAACGTCTAGCAACTTTTAATACGCCAATACGCTAATGCTTCTAGAATTCTCAACAATTGAGCTCTCGCTTACTTTTAACTCGGTTCGGTGCGTGCTTATCGCATTGAAAGGCTTGAAATCTTAAATTGCAAAAAGCTCATACCAAATGTGCAAAAAAGGACGACAAATTCAACGATATTTTACCCCCCTATTCTATGATAATGATAAGTGATTGTCAGTGTGCAAATTCTGAATTTCATGGGCTTGGCTTTTCCATAGATATGATCAACTAACTAGAACCATTCGACTCACTTGACCACATTTATTCTTGAAGACAACACTACACGAAGCTAACTATTTTGTATAGAGTACTTGAACCACCGTGTGTTGAATACATTAAAAGTTAGATTTGTACCCTTACCACCTACTTACACTTGCAATATCAAAATTTGTTCGAGATCTCTAAACTTATTGTATCATAGTAGCATGGAATTATTGCTGTACTTCGTACTTTCAATCAAATGTACTAACGCTACAATAGCTGGACTCAACACTGAACCAAAACATAAACAGATGAACGGATGATAATGACTTCTTAGTGTGTTATTTTGAGCTACACGACCCTGGATCGGTGTTCAAGACTTTCAGAAAAACACCATTCATCTTGTACTATTTGACCTGAAAGCGTACGTCAGATCAGATTTTTAATGACTGTATTTTTCATCACCAACATTGTTGTAGTTCATTTTATCATCACATAATCTTAAAACAGAGGACAACATACGTGCAATCAGAAAAATTGGGCATAACTAATGCGAATCTTATTGCTGTTTTTGTTAGTGTTTATACGGTTATATTGTAGGTCCTTACTGTATGTGCAGTTGCCAAATGAATGAGTGATACCCTATGTGTATATCGTGTTCCATCATCGAACAGCATAACTTTCACAAAATAATGACTCGTGATTTTTAATGCGTTTTGCACTCCTTGGGCTTAATCCGTTTAACAATTCGAACATATTCGATCTGCAAGCCATAGTCAAACCACTTAACATTTACCTATCACCGACTAAACTCTCACAATCAGCACAACGACAATATGGAGCATACGAAACCTTGTAAATGGCCACTTTTATAATTTGATGCCACGGACTACGGACCTTACTTTAGTCTACAGACATGTTTCCGAGAACTCATACAGCATTAATCTATCGCCATTTAAGTTACTAAGAGCTGGTTAGTTATATCTGACTCATTAAAAAATAAATTTCGGAAATTATCGACGTATTGGAAGCAAAAGAAAACACAGAACAGCAGATAGAACTGTATTTTACACATCCGGCATAATATGACACATTGACTCATTACAGACGTGCAATGAACTTTTTACCCGTTTACTTTGCCACTAACTTGCTAGCAATAATATTAATTACATAATTAAACGGTGTCCTCCGATTCTAAAAAGTAGTGTTACATTGACAAACTCGCTCCAACGTTTGTAGTTTACAGAATATGAGTATCCAAAGAAATCAGTGAGTCCTAATTTATTTCAAACATTACGCAATAATAAAAGACAGGGTGAGTTGAAAAACACGAGGGTTACTTAAGAAATTCTAGTATGCATCACAAGGTATTAAAAGAAGCTTCAACCAGCTGTTGGAGTAGAATGCAGAGTTTTTCTACGGCGACACTTACTGGTAATGGCAGCGGTAGCTAAGCCAAGCACCTCAAGCTTCACGTAGTATGCGAAATCTCCTCAAAGCTCATTCTATTGTAACCTTTTTTATTTGTACTTTAACCACAAATCACTTTTTCTCGCTGCTTCAAAAATCTGTAAGGTACTTATAAGATTTCTCAGCACAGGCTTTGTAAATCCTGAGAGCTGCTGCAACAGCTGAACAAATCCTAAACCAGCCATCCGTTACAAATCACATTGTGCGAAGAATTAACAATAACTGAATACATAATTCGATTTGGCCTGTCCTAGTCTACCATCCAAATGACACAGATTTCTACTTCGTAGTTAATTCATTCTTAAGTATACAAAAGTACATGTTAGTAATCGTGTTCCTCACATAAACGTAGACTGCAATACTGCAAGTGTACTGACTTCAATCAATCCCTGTGCTAATTACTCCTTTAAGTACTTATCGTGGTAAAATCACGAAGAGCATTTCTTTTCTTATAGAGTCCCGATTACTTTCATTGTTTTAGTCACTTATACTTCTAGATATTTTTATAACAGATCGAGTTCATGTCTTTTTCACTCAAACTCTTTATTTATACATACACATTTCCTGATTCATATTACTCCGCGAAGAGATACATCAGAAATATTTAGCTTGACTCCAGCAAGGATCATGATTTGTTAATTGTAGTATGTACGCGGTAATTTCTAGTAACCTTAAAAGCAAGATACATTAGATACGAATTATCACAAACTGTTTGATCTCGAGTTACTAATTCTACCATATACTTAATATCCCAAACTCGGGCTCGGGACATATGAAGTTGAAGCAGTCCTGTAATAGTTTCTACGAATCATAATTACGTCAGTGAAGGGAAAACTACAGTAAAAAATTGAATGACGGATCTAAGTCTGACGCAACTACGTTCAAGCATCCGAAACACCTTACTCTTATTATTATTAAGGAAGGAGTGAAACTCCTTTATGGGAATGCTCTGTCTGTCTGTCTGTCTGTCCGTCCGACGGATAACTGTCGAACGGATCAGAAAACTAATTTTTAGGTCACTGTGACCTTTGGGTCAAAAGTTATTACCTTCGCAAATTTTGGGGTAAGGTGAGATTTTACTGCAGCTCACACACACAGCCAACTCCGTTCTTTGAAACAGTTACAGTTGGGCAGTAGCGTCACAGGCATGACAAACAGATAAGCCACATTCCCCAAACATTCAAGTTTCACTCCTTTGTTACATTCGCACTTGAACGGATTTTTATTACTCGTTTTAATGTTTCAAAGAAACAGAGAACAGAGATACTTTATTTTGTCGTAGAATTGAAACAACTAAAATCTTATATTGTTTTTTCACATTGCACAAGGGACCTGCGTTTAAAATTGCGCAAATGAAAAATTACATACAAACTGAGTGACTATGAATTGACAATTTTCAAAACTATTATGGTTGTTGATCCTAAAATGCTTAGAGCCTCATATAATTTTCAAATAAACATCCACACGTCAGACATTCAGACTAGACATAGAATAATAGTATTAATTTCATATTATTTCACTGACGACTTTAACCAGTTTTTTAGTCCGTGAACCTTCGATTCATTGTACACACTACACAAGCCTGGTACCATTGGATTTGAATGAGAAGGAGGAACCTGCAAGTGCAGTTATTAACATTACAAACGTAAAATCTGGGAAAGAATACCAATGTACTCGATTTGACCCGTCGGCTGAGAACCTTAGGAGTTCATAGCACCTGATTCTATAACTTTGTACCTGACGACCCAAGTAAGCATAAAGCTGGTCTTTTTCATACTGAACACCAACCAACATAATAATGCAAAAATATTTATTATGAAACTGACAAATTAAGAATATTTAATCTAACTATTTCTAGAAATTATAACACGTAGCTCTTTTATATTTCTCGAGTGAATTTGTTAAAAATATGCAAGCTTTGAAGTCACATTGCTTGTAGTAAATATCTGATGAAGTTATATAAATAAAATAATATAAATAAATAATATAAATATTTTATTGCGAACTGTAGAAACAATATCTTTATTATACTGTGTAAGGGTTATTATTTTATTTGATGTACAGCGACTGTCTGTTTCTCATTATCTGGACTCTCGTCAAAAATTCAGAACTAAATACGCATCACAAACATAGCAAAATCTGTTCAACTTCTTGAATTTCAAGATAAATGGATTAGTGAACGTCTCGCAAGCTCCTCAAATTTACAATTACTGTGTTCCTTATTCTGAAAATATTCAATGTCATGATGCCCAATCATTTCAAAGTCAGTCACAGTCACAATAATCTTGCAGAAGAATCAATGTGTACAGCTAAATTCCAGCGTACACGAATTGAAGCAGTCCTTGTCTGCGGGTGGCAAAGCCACTTAACCAGTTAGCAACAACAGGATCATCAATGCAGCTTCGAAGAAAGATTAGATAGTGACTGGGTAGTGAATAGAAAAATTATTGAAGGCCAAAAAGGACGATCGTAACTACGCGTTAGCTCCCTAGTTAAAAAATATACCATTATATCCTGTGATCATTGGAATATTGGAATTGTAATGGTGATGATGCTTATGGAGCTGGATGAGAGATGTTTGCTCTTAAATCGAATCGAATACGTAGGCTTAGGTTTCTCCGTACCTTGAAAACTAAAAGTGTTAAATTCCTACAGTTGGCAGTTGAATATGCAGCTGTAGTCATGTACGAGTTAACTCACATCCGCTGAATCGTCCAGGTACAGTGTACTTGTGCAGTAGTAAAAGGCACATAACCTATTATGCATTATGTAACAAAGTATGAATTAAGTTCATCATTATTATGCATAATGCTGCAGCCATGTACAACCCTGCTAAATGACTGCATAGACGGCATAGACTAGCTTGGAAATTAGGGGCACCTGAGTTCGAGAAAATTCAGGGTTACTTTCAGTTAGCATAGCACAGACAATCGTCAAGCTCAATTCTAAGTACTACAAATACTGTACCTCGAGTTTGTTCAGCGAGAGAACTTAAGAACATAGTATTTAATGACGATTTTTCTAGGAACACTCATTGCCAAATGTCTAAATTAGAAGGTTACGCTGTGTGTATCTCCGTTCATGATCGTCATTACGCCATACAGATGAAACTCAGTATTATCATCGCACTTCATCGCAGGTACACACGGATGAATCTCGACTTTATTTAAACACTGAAATGATCAGTTTTATAATTTATGAACTGTCCAGCCACCCCATTTTACAGACTGTAATTCTACTGGATTTAGAATTTTACTTACTCAATATTCACGAATCATCATTATTCTACAATTATGCTGTACAGTTACAAATACAGGCTGGAAAGGATGACAGTCTGATAATTTGTCATTGTGTGTCATAACAATTAAGGTAAATACCCAATTGAAGCAACTAATAATACCGTCAACCGTTATCGCGAGTTTGTACAATATTCCATACGCCATAAACGCCTTGAAATTTCAATTAATTCGTATTAATTCTTTAACTCGAGAAGGAAAACCTACATAATTTTGAGTAAATATATTTGTAATGTGTAGGCATGGTGGGAATATTTCACGGTTTATTTAAGTTTATTGTAACTTGTCAGCTTTTACTTGAGCTCCGGTGAGAAAACGAAAATAAAAACTGATTCACTATTTTCCTGCATTGACTAACTAGTTTGAATCCGTTCGCAAACAGTAAGACTATCTAAGGCAGAGTTTTACTTCAATATCAATATAAACTCAGCCAGCCATAATGAATAGTTACATACATACACAACTAGGATTGCGGATTCCGCACTTCTATTGAGGAAAAAGATCAGGAAGCGAATCTGAGATTTCTTTTTATGTATGTGTTACAATCGCATCGTGAAGTCAAGTCAGCTATGCAAGTTGTTGGTTGTTGGTAAGATGTAGTAGCAATAAAGTTAAATGTACCTCTATGAACAAGCACGTACTGTTACGGAATGTTACAATCAGGAAACTCCATCCACAATCTGCATTACCATACATAGTTTTGCATAGGTGCACATGCTTGCATGATACATATGTACATTGCAACTCGCAACTTCAGATCATAGCTACGAGAGAACGAATGCGTTTCAAAATTTGGCTAAACTCTTCAATGGATTTAAAAAACAAGACACTTACAAAACTAGGCAGTTAGAAAGCTTCTTAACTTCTACCAAAAGACCTCTTACAGATACGCAAACAGATACTTTGTGTACTGAGGTGATACAACCCACTGATTTTCTACTCAAGTTTTGCTCGCTAAAAGCAACGATTTAATGAGAAGTTAACTTCATCAAATATGAAAGATACAAAACTCAATCCTTTCTGTTCGAACAGTCGAATTCTCCGTGTAATCAGCCTTGATTAGAATTCAAGGAACAAAACCAGTAGGGGATTAACATGAACAAAAATAAACGGAAGCATTTATAATCGAACTACGTATCTATAAGCATCTTCAAGTTATCCATTAGCCTATAGAACCATTGTTTACACTAGTGTTATAGTACTTATTTGTATCCATCATTGATTCGCTCTAAAATGAGGCTGCTAACAGCGCTAACACAGCTTTAATCTAGGTCTCAGGCCAGACTTCAATACGCACACACACAATAATGTGTGAGCTGCACTACACATACATGTGTTTTGCTCGAACCAAAATAATGTTTGTCTTAGCTAGATGTGTCACCCAGATCCACAACTCCTGTACCGTCTTATAATAGAACACTCATGTCTTAATATAACCCTTTACGAAACATCAGTAGAAAAGACATACCAACTGACTTCACAAATGGTCACGGATTGAGATCACACAAACTATCACTTACAACTAGGATTACTTGGTCAAATATGGTAGCGAGAATCGAATGACCTTGCAAGAACTTACATTTTGCAAGCGTAAACTACATTTACTATAAAGTTACTATAAATTCATCCCTGTTTACGTCAACATACAATGAGATTAAACGTAACCTCGTGTTTGTCATTCATACCAAAATGTTTCGCATGCATTTATTATTTGTTGCGATTTATAATACTAATATTATTTCTCGTAGAAGACCTACAGATACTGGAGTCGCAACCTTGAAGACTTGAAGGCTTTGACCGTAATGTAATAACATTAAAATGATATCAATTTAGACAGAATAACGGCAAGACAGCGATTCTTTAATGCTATCCGGCAAGGATGAGTAAGATACCATTTACCATACCACCACCCCTGAATCCCTGGTGAAACAGAAAGGAAATGCAAAAACTTGGGATATGAAGCAGCGAGCTTGCAAATGGTAAAGCAGCAGCAGATGGGATGGAAAGGGGAAAGTAAGACAATGTTCAGGAAATTTAACAGAAGGAAAAGCTGATACAGTGAGAAGTGTAAAAATGATGCGAAAGACGGTCTGTGGAAACATACACGAAGAAAGGCCAGCGGAATTGGTATTTTGAATTGAACATTCAACTCAGGCCCAATCCACGGCAAAGACTAAAGCTCTTCACAGCTCTTTATATACCAAGATGAGGAACGTCGAAGTCGCCGGAGCTTAGCAATTCGCCACCCGCTTCAACCCACAACCATTTACAGCTCGTCCTAACTCACATTAAGTTAGTTGGCAGTTGATGAATCACCTTAACTAACCAGTTTACTGAACAGTATTGGCCCATAGTCAAGAAAGGGAATTTCATCGCCACTAACCATTGAAACGAGTTTTCCCCTAACGGAATGGCTGCTGCTATATACTTCTACTATATATCTGCACTCCTGCATAACACTTGCTACTTCAAGAGATTAGGTAAATAGTTTAGAACAGGCTTTCTTAACTCGTTTCTACTGTCATTTCACAGTATTATTATCTTATCCGTAATAGTGAAGTACTAAGAATCCTTCAAAATACACAAGCACCAGCTAACTCGAGAAGTATAGTTCTTCAACACTCTTCGAAAAGCATAAATTATTGTGGAAAGGTATTGTGTACATCTTACAAGCGCACATAATATTTTAGAATTGTATCACAATCACACGATGATCATTCGCTTAACACGTTCTTCTTGACTGTCCCAGGTTTATTTCACTATCAATTATCAATATCCTTCTCTTTTGCCTACAGTATACCCATCCTATGTGAATTCTTTGATGAGCTGTACTGGTTGCATGTTCAACCTGTGCTGTGGCCAGTTAACTGCTGTCCCATTAAATCATTGCTAGTTGTAGGAGCTTGTGGAACTTCGAATTTAAAAATCCGTGTATGGAAGGAAATAAAAATTTTTTGTGTTCTACCGTATTTGAAACTTGTAGTTATTAGACATTCGCCTAAAATGTAGAATTTAATTTACATGCTAGATACCTGTTGTAATTGTAACAAATATTAATAAACTAATTGAACGTTGAATTCTATGTCGAATTATGAATTCAACAATTCAATGATAACATTGAATACAGCCACAGAACAGAGGTTTATCATCGCAAGAAGGAATACCAGCTACAGTTCATACTTTGAGCGTCTTGAGTCTTGTAACAAACAGGATTTTCATCCTACCCACACTCGAGTTTATGGAGGAAGTCTGAACTTAATATAGCAATAGATCTATAGATCGTTCTACAAGAGCACAGCGACCGAGGCAGTTTAAATCAATCCATAGTCAAAATGTGAACTAGCATAGCATACATAGTATAGTTTCATTCTAATCTACAGGAATGATGCAAAAGTTTCATCCTATAAACTACACACCATGTAATGTAATACTGTCGCCTGATCTGCTCAACTGGCTCTAGAAAACTAAATTCAATATTTCCCAATTCCCATTCTCAGCACGTAA
>JAQGAD010002237.1:0-14450 GCA_034696625.1 Isotomurus palustris
AAGAGACTGATGATGATAATGGCAGATTTGAGTGAAAGATTGTGTTTTAGACAGATGAAGTAATGGTATGTTCCACGGAATAATTCAGTCAAATTAAAGTCGTCTCGTTGCAAAAAACGGCTATAAAATTCACTTTTCGGTTTGAAATAAATGAAATGGTCATTACTAAGAATTGTCTGTGTGAGTAAAAGAAATTATTGCGAGTCTAGAATGAAAAACTATAAAATTCAACTAACATTTTCATACAAAATATTGAAAACAGTACATATACTTTCTTTCACGAGGTGAACCTTTGCTTCTATAAATGATAGGCAGACCGTCAATAGCTATTTAAACTGATGGTAGAATATTTATTTATACGTAAAATAATCGTGTTTGAAATGTGAAGCATATTTATCACGAGATAGAATGACAGAAATATATTATTGAATTCTGATGCAACTCTGTGACTCTGGGAAGTCGCACACAAATAGAAAAGCCAGAAATACTGAGGAGACAAAAAGCTTTTAAGTGTATTAAATGTTAAAGTGTTTCTTGTGCGAAGAAAATGAATTTACTTAGAGATAATTAGTTAAAAAGATGAGCTAATAAGGATTAGCTGCTTCATGTGAGAGAGGGTGGACTTGGTGTAGTTCGTGGCCAATGCAACCTACACTTGTGGGTCTCAGGAGTGGCTTCACCCCCAGGGGATCCGCCTCCTAAATCCTCTTTAACAGTTCTTTATCTCTAAATTAATGGACAAAAAATCTCTCTTCAGTAAAAGATGATAGGGTTGCATCTTGTCGTAACCTCCCCTACCCACCACCAACATCTTTTTACCTGTACTCGCATCGTTACATTGAATCCACTAACTTCATTTAACAGAGTTCAGTCACGCTCCAGACCGTATGGGGGCATGTAGTAAGAAATCCATTCTGCCTTAATCAAATTCCTTAAACTTCAGGTGCAATACTTGCCTACCACTACCACTACCACTACAGCTTACTACGAAACATTTCCACCTCACTAGTGGATCTTCGTATTTTGGTGTACTGTTGATAGACAGTAAGCACGTCATCTTCAAAATTCCCATTCATACAGAGACTTCAAATTCTCACGAGACCAAAGAAAAAGAAGTAAGATTACTTCGATTTCCTTCAAACACTTCAAAACAAACTTCAAGTGCGGACAAGGGTAATTATCTCATTTGCTCTGCATTTTTGCACCCGGTAATAAAATTTCTTAAGTGTGAAACTCCAAGACTGTTACACACCCTTAAGATTATTGGGTGTTGTGGTCATGTCATATTGAGACGAGTTGTTTCATGTGTGCTACAGAAGAAGAACTGAGGGTGGTGTTGAGACTTGTGCCTGTGATTGATTGACATTTGACACTTGATTAATGCAAGAACAAGTTTGTATTTCTCTTCAGTTGGCAGTGACCACAAAGATTGTAATATACGAATTTTAGACGGGCACTCCGAGGAGGCCAATAATTAGTTGTGCTTATGAGTGAGATGGACGTACAATAAATGAAGTTCTACGTGAAATATGGATTACTGATCGTAAAGCCAACTTACTTTGGTTGTTTCTTTGACTAATTTCTCGCGTATGATTTCGCAGGAAAAAAGGATTCTCGCGACTTATAATTATTAATACAAGGAAGACATTTCAAGCCGTGTATTGAACAGGCAAAGACAAAACTACGTGATACAACTCTGAACTATGGTGAATATAATTTTAGAGATGAGCTCAGCTGCATAAATTTGACTCCCATAAAAGTGCCGTGCCAATAACTCCTCACTGAATAATCGTCAATCGAGATAATGAATGATTAATTAGGGGTAGTGATGACTGGTAAATAATTGGGGTGAATGAATAATCAATCGAGATTCAATGAACATGAGTGACAGCAACAGTTAGAGTAGAGTGTTTGTTCATCATTGATTTCTTGACGCGGAATAACTCCCCACAACTATTAACATGAATGAATATGAAGGACCATTGTTGTCCTTTTCCGATTAATAAGTTTCTTCCGTCTTGAACGAACACCTGTTGCTCAGTAGCCTCTTACCGTTGAGATACCTTTTCGTTTTGATTCCTTCGTTTCCTGGACCCTTTCGGCCAGGAAGACCGTACTCTTGTCCTATGCATCATCACCAAGGAGGAAACGGAATGCAGGAAGTCATTCAAATGTGCAGGTGAGATTTGCTAACAAAATGGACTATTTGTATTGGAGGTATTTAAAACAATAATTTTAGGAAAATAAATTCATTTGGCTATTAAAACATCACACAATTTTTGTCTAGCTGATAGCACATTGCAAACCAAACCTACAGGACGTTTACGAACTTGGCGACTTGTGTCACCCTCGTAAAAAGGTTGAGCATTAGTTGTAAAGTATCACTAATTTTTGCACCATTAAGTCAACAGTAAAATAACAATAGAATGCAATCATAAAAAATACCGATTATTCGAGTGGATGTGTGGTGAACTGGTGACTGCTTTGCACTTTGCAGCATTAATGCCCAATGCTCATATTTTTGCGGAATCAATAGCCCAAAAGGAGGAACCTGCTTTGTAGGTGGGCTTGGTTGTGTTGAATTTAAGGTGTAATATCGTAAAAATATTCTAGTTACCAATTCGGTAGAAGAAACGAATACAAGCAACAATGCACAGTACATAATAAGCATACACAGCCCTTTAAAAAATCCTGTGATGCTTCTAACTTGCAAAACACAATGGGTTCATCCTGAAGTAAAATTACTACGTACGAAGAATAGCAATAACAGCTTCATAACCTTGCTCGGAGAATGTGGCAGGTTAAGTTTGATGAAAAAAGAAGAGTAATCTTTGGTAATGATGAGTTGATTACCTAAGTGAATACCTGCCGAAAAGATCTTAATGGATTTTGTGCGTATGGGGTGGTTTCTGCTGAAAGCTGAAGTTTCTTAGATTGTGTAGTGTTCTCTTTCTCACATAGACAGACTGCCTACCAGCCATTCATTTGTTTATTGCTGCACAACAGCAAGTTTTAATAGCTGACTTCATTTGTGTGACTTGTACTTTATTCCTGATCAAATTGTTACTTTGTCGAGCCTGCCTTGTGTGGCTACGATTATTTCAGCAATATTGTTATGACCCCTTGTAATAGTCCCCCAATGTCCCTGCTTGTCACACAGCATTCCACTTGGTGATTACAAATTAAAGGAAACAACTCATTCTAACGATTGATGCTATGAAAGTTGCTGTCCATGATTTCAATTCACACATTAGTCTATATAGCGTACGAACAAATCAAAATTTTAAAGTTTTATGGATGTTGCACATTCACCCTATTTAAATAGTTAATTGCGAATCACTCCAATTATTAAAAGTTCTTAGGCACCTTGTGCGTACTGTACCTATTTCTCAAGTTGTAAACTATTTATCACACCTTTAGCTATCTCACAGGTCTAAAACCAAAATGTGTTTTGACCTCGAATGAATAACTCTCCTTCCTCACGCTATGCATTTCTTTTCACAAGGTAATTGATGCAGTTCCATAAAGAATGGATCTTTCATCATACTACTTTAATCTTCTTTGCATCTTCAATCTCGTGAATCATTTTCATATCACAGCTTTTTGCCCCGTCTTGCTATTTTTTAAGAAAACGGCGTGAATTTGAAACTGCTTGTTCTTGGCTTGATTTTCAAATGCTGCTCACTATAATTCGCAAACTCTGAATTTAGCTAAAACCAATGGAATCAATCCAGAAGTATCGAGTGAGTCCATATTATGCTCATTCAATCCAATCGTAGTAGATATTACAGTCCGGGTATTCCAATAGCGATGGGTGTATTGTTCAGTTCTTACCCTGGCTGCCAAAGAGCCTACAGTCGTCTTTCAACAGACGTCATTGACAATGAGAGTTCATCTTGTGGTCAGCCATGGATAATTTATCGATGACAATATGACCCATTTGTCATCCCTTTTCCTTTTGGTTCTTTATCCTTAGTTGTAATACCAATCAACCAGTTCATCCCTCTCATTTCGTTAAAACCCATCCTTCTCCCTTCAGCCTTGTTGATGCTGAGGAACAATATGGCTCTTCTCCGTAATTTCTCTTACATTCTTCTTCTTCCACACTTATTCTTCAGGAATTGTAAATCTTTGTAAAACTTTTCCTTTCATTGTGCATTCAAATATTCTCGAAAATTGGATTTCATTATTATTATTATATAAGGGAGGGTGGAGGAGGTTGGAATGGAGGAATGCAGATTACTTACACATTTTTTGCTATCAATGTGTAACCAATACTCAATAGAGAAGGTGTGCAATATGGCAATATTTCATCATTGCTTTCCAACCTTCATACATAATAATAATATTGAACGCAGCCCAAGACACACCATAAGCCTCCTTTTTTCCACACACATTTTTATTCTTTTTGTTCTTCCATCTTTCTTGGTATTTTTGAGAGAAAATAGCCTGTCAAACTTTATCTGAATAACTTAAACCTAAGCTTACAACTCTAACACAATACTCAAGCTTATTTCAGGTAATTTTCGCTTGCGTAAATCCTAATTGTAATTTGTATTTCTATTGTGATTTGATAGCTGATCTGAAAAATGATAAGATTTCGTTGAGAGGTATTGAGTGAGATAATTCAGGACTCAAGAAATGGCTATCAGTTCATTATCATTATCCCCTACCAGTTGATGGTTTTATGAGGATTTACAACACTTAACAGGAGTTCCTTGGCTTTTAATCTCACACTATTCAGCTAGCTGTGGAATTGTGTACAATACCGATTTGATGTGAATGAGCCTTCGAGGGTGGATATGTTTTCTCGCGTATGAAACAGCAGCCAAAATTTTCATCCAAGATTTCTTAACGAGCATATCCCTCACTCCAATCAGAACGTTCCTTGCTCTGAACTGCTAATTTGTAATTTTTTCTTCGAGTTAGAAAATACAATGTTCATATCATCATCGGTAAATGAACTCCCTTTTTATTTCCATACACTCACTAAGACTTACTGTTGAGTGTTGAGTAGCAGTGGCAATCAAAAAGAATAAGCAACAGTGGGGAGTATAATCTTTACAAAACTCCCTACTACTGCTTTATGATTATTTGCAACCTCAACATCCACCACTCAACCATATTTTGATGAAAGATGCGAGTCTTTTTGAAAAAGAAGTCTGTTTTCTACTCCATGACTTAATTAACATTCATCCTGAGTTTGAAGAGAGCTGCCTGAGTAAGCACAGAAATTTGGAAATTGTGGGCAATTATGTTGAGTAGTAATGACATCCCGTTATCTCATATGTTTATGTTAACTCATATGCCAGTAAGTGTTTTGTTGTAAGTAGTTTGTAGCACTGTGAGATTTCTGACAGTGAACGCAACCTTTGTACATTAGTGGCTAAAAAAGTGCAAATTAGTGAACAAAACGCCTTCACTCAGTCATGCTATCCTACTCAACAAGTAGATAAATGAATGTGTAAGCCGTTGTTAACGATGGGAGAGGAAAATTATGAGAGAGCCAAGAAATAATCTTCCTCGAGACAAAATTATTTATCGACAGGTGATGAATTATTGATTAAGATGTCTTATATTTTGGAAATTATTAAACTACGTTGTACGTGCAAAGGCAGAGATGATTGCCCATATTAGACACAAGTAGTAAATACATGTTAGCGTGGACGAGGATCAATATTGGTGTCGTTATTGTTTAGCCATTTGTAGTCGATTTGTATGCAATCAATGAGAACGGGGAAGGTGTGGAGACCAACTCTTTCATATTTGTTTGAGGAGGAAGATGAGCTATTGGAAGAACCACGTAAAGTGAAATAAATTACCAACCTATCTTTATAGACCATTTTGGTAGTCTGCTTGAATATTTAAGGGTTTGCATTTGCATTCATCAGATACAATGGAAACTTTTACGAGCACAGGAAACTACAATAATTTACAATATACTTGTGCTTAAATTCAATTTCAATCAAAGAACGGGGTATGTACGCGCACCTAACGTATTACACACTGTGCATCAAGTTTTTCTACAGAAGTCACAGTTGTTTTCTTGAGTATGTAATTTCATAATTTTATTAAATTGTCAAATCATTTTCGATTCTTATCTCGTACCACGTACAATTGCAATTGCGATTTCCTGACGCGTGAACTTATAAGAATAAAAGTTGCCTTTAGAATTGCGAAGCTTCTGAAGACAGCTACGTTTGAGTTAACAATCATACATCACATTGTTAAATGTCATTCGGAGATATGTAAAGGTGCAATACACATATACGTGTGTGTGTGTTAAATATGTGTTTGCACTAACTTGTAGTAAAAGTAGGAGGATCTACAGCATGCAATGCTATTGTAAAGCTCAGGATTGGTTAGGGTCAAGCGTGAGACTTCAATTAGATTTGATAAAATATTATTTATGGTCATTTCATTTCTGTAATTCCTCTCTTCATGCCGTAAGTGACAGTTGAGCTATTGTTTCCCACTACTGTTGACGACTTTTAAATTGAAATAGAAAACATAGACACCCGTAAACGAACAAGTACTGCTAACGCTGTGCAGTCACACCTTCTTGAAGTGGCAAAGACATTTAAGGATGTAATCTAATCACATCAAACAACTTTAGCAGTATATAGGCTTTGTCTTATTTTGGCACCCTGGCCGTAATGCTCATTGTAATTCCTTGATGTACACTCGTTTACTCATTACAAGAATTCGCCTGTCGCCGCTAGATTATTGTCTTCATTCTTTCATGTATTTTACCATTAATAATTTTTCTGAATTTCGAATGTGAGTCTCACATTACCCTATGATTGTGGATTTTGATTGCAACCAAATGTTTATCAAACTAATTGTAAGCAATCTACCAAACCTATAAGTTTTTCGTTTAGCACAGCATCTCAACTTAATTATGTGGAATGGGGAAATAGGCACGTAGGTAGTTAAGGATGATACAGCAGGAATAAATACTTATCAAAATGGTTGTAAAAATCCAGAAATTATATTAAAGAGCAAGAGGCAAATTAATATCCATAGTTGGAAGAAACGAATTGATCCCTTAGAAGATAGCAATTATCTAATTTCATCAGGGCGAAAACACCATTCAATTGATTATGGGATGATCCAAGGCAGTTGATTGAAGTAATAGAAAGAAGGAGATTGCATAATGAACTTGTACTCTGAATTGGTAAAGACACATAGAATACATTAGGCACCTGCCAATACCTCGAGAATTTTTATACAATAAAACTCGTATTTGGATTTTTACTTGCGAATGGATGAGCCAACTGGATAAGTTTATTGTAAGGAGCATCCGGGTCGGGTTTTTGTTTTGTTTCTTGAGCGTACCACCTTCATCCATTCTCTCGAGAGATCTCACCCATCTCATCTGGTATGCAGACGCTGAGTGGTAGCTTGAAAGCAAACTTGTTCATACAAACTGAAGAAAAGTTGCTCGAAACCTGGCTGATTGAAGCTGGAGTAATTAACTGTCTCAGTTGGCGGTGGTGGCTTAGCCATGCTTGCTTACTTCTTTTTATGTCTAGCATTTAAACCATCATAAGCTGGCAGGTAGTCACTTTTGACGGAGACCGAGAGGAGAGGTCAGATGATTTATGCACATAGTAAAAAGATCGATTACAAATTTATTTCTTTCTCCGTTGTCTAATCAAAGTGCAGATTAGCTCATCACAGATTTTAAATCAACAAATCTCACTGACGCCTATTCCACCAATGAAGCTACTATTCAAGAAAAATCTCATGTAAAATTCTGACCGTATTTTTTAATGATTTTTTAAAACTGTGGCTCAGTTTTAAACTGCCCCATACATGCTGATATTTAGATGGCAATATAGTCAGTTAGTCAGTTACCATTAGTCATGGTCATGTCTTAATACCGTGAACCAGCGCGTGTCTTTTTGACGCAGTATTAACAAGTATTAAGGGCTACACATATGCAGGCCTTAGAAAGCTCTCAGAAATTTCTTCTCGTTTCTTTCGAAATGTATGAAGCAATAATCAGTAAGGAATGCATATAACATTCTCCGTAAAATTCATCTACGCGTTGTTCATTAACTGAGCGTGGCTGTGGTCTAAGTCCTTCACGCGTATTCAAACATTTAGAGCACAATAGTGTCCAGGAGCAGGTATGAGTGGAATGCTTTTGTTGCTACCATTAAAGTGATTATTCCTCCTTCATCCTTCTCGAACAAAATAAAAGTCACTCATTGTGTTCCAAAAGCATATTTTGGTTCCATCTTGAACAAGCAGACTGACACGAAGTCCTTTTAAAGTTTTAAAATGACCATGACGCGAGTAATTGTGGCATGTTCGATAATCTGAGCAGTATGCTTTGAATTAAGGACTCATCATAATAACAATAATATCCTCCAGCCATTCTTCAGCCTCTCATCAAAACTTTCATCGTTGCTTTATGAAATTCACCACATTCCGAACATTTTATCACATCTCAAATCAGCAGAGAGGTCCCTTTGAGCTAAACCTACATTACTCGCCTCTTCCTTCTGGTCGTTCTTTTTTAACGTTCCTAATTCCGAATGCTCTAGTAGACCTACGAGTCCAGTAACTTCCTTCTACTCTTGTCCAATGGAAAGCCTCTGTTACAACACAACAGTTTTCCGTGTCTTTTATTACTTCATCGCTATTTACTGACCTCCTTAGGTCAAACTAATTGTCCATCATGATACCATATCAATAGCTGTAATCGATTTCGTATTCACCCCTCCAAGGGGGTCTCGTGCAGATGCGAATAGGCCTGAATTATGTTCTCCCGATAAGCTTGTTATCAACTTGCTCCTTCCTCGTCTTGTTCTTTATATTCATTGGCTACCTGTGGCCTCTACAAGATATTTAGAAACTCAAAAATTCCGACCGGCTCAATCGATTGCTCTAAAACTGCCTGTTGAGAACTCCTCATCGTTGAGGAGAAAGAGGAAATTCAATTTAACCCTTCAATCCTTCAAGCACTTGTCTTCATACTCAAATACAATTTCTACCCTGTGAAATAGAAGCAGGTAGTCGATTTTTAAGTGTGGCAGCTCTTTCAGTATGTACTAATTCATTTGAACTGAGATCCGAGGCAGTTTTTTATCAAGTTCAATGTGTGACTCTGAATGCGGCAACCCTTTGATCCAGGGAAATAGTAAAGTTCCAAATAATTGATGATGGTCATCAGCACCATCCCCATTCGTTTGTGTAAAAATGTAATGAGTTAGGTTGTGTATTGCTCTTTTCGTCGGAGTCTATTATTTATTCACACACCTGAATTTTTTACACACTGCCTGACACTAACCAAGTGTTCAGCAAGAATCACTCCAGTTGTCGGTATTTCATAATTCATAGATTCGAAGGTTACCCGATTTATTGTACATTTATTTACAAAACTCAAAGCTTGAGACGCAGAATCAGACGCCGCTCGCTTGTTTCTTTTCGATTTGGTTGAAAAAGTTTAATCGATTTAATAACTAATTATTAGTGTTTAGTTTAAATTGTAATTTATCTTATTTTGGAGTGACATGGTAATGTAAGGTCGGTGTGTGGACTAAATTCTGAATTCACTTTTAATAACTCTATTATCTAATCACACATGTGTCTGATGATAGTCAGTTGCTGAGCTCTGAAGGAAATGAGAACAATTTAGTAACTTTTACTGGATTACCGTAAATGCCATTATGATGTCATTCAACCATCTGTAGAAGTTGAATTTGTTGCTAAATTGAACAGAGGAGAAATGCGAATGATTATCATTTTTATCGAAAACAAGTAAAAAGTGGAAGAATTTAATCCAAAATGAATCAGCCCGACTCCTCGCAACGATTCTCCGATCGAATAGGCTCCATCGAGTCGGAGGCCCAGAAAAATGTATCAAAAACAGGATCTCGGTCGGTCTCCGTATTTTTTCACCGTAATTTTTCCGCATCAACATACAATTAAAATATTACATTGGATTATTGAGTAGTTAATCTGTCACTCAAGACATCATTCAACTCAAGACTCGACGATTTTTGTAGATCCACTTCTGCCCAAACTCCCAGGTTTCTAGATCCGGATCAAAGTTGCATGCAACTACGAAATGAGTTTAGTAATAAATGTATGGGCACCCAATCATTTAATTCCAGAGAAGAATCATCAAACGAGACTTAATTGCTCTTCTTAAAATGCACCACAATGTGATCTGGAGCAGTATGATGGCACAACTCCTCTCTCTCTCTGTAGTCGTCAAAAGTGACAGGGTAGTCTCACGAAATAATTCAAATTTTAATTTTCTTCCCCTGTAAATCGGAACAAGAAGAGAGGCTCTGTACTAACAACCTGACACTTGGGCTTAACACGCATGGGGTGGTGCAGACTCCTCACCCGTGTGTGAAGAACTCATAGCATGAGATATCGAACGAAAATCCGACAGGTTTGTTATTAAAACCTTTTCGTTCTGATAATGAACGCTGTAAAGAAAAACAATAGACTACCCATCAAAAAGAAAGAGATGCGTATGTACTTAGCCAGTAGTACTTTATTAAACTCAGATAAAGGAAAAGTTCGTGACGAATAAGTGCATTTATTTCAAGCCTGATTGTCTACACAAAGCGATCAAATGCCAATCCAATTGGAATCGATTGGCAATCAGTTTAGAATTAAAGACGGAGGCTGGACCAGAGCACGGATAGATTTCCTCCTAAGATAATTCTCATCATCAAAGGAAATAGAAATAATACCAATAAAAACACATTCAGAGGAACGAGAGCCAAGATTGGTATGAGATAAGTAGATGCAACTTGTGATACTCTCTTCTGAATTCACTTCAAAAGTCCCGTGTGTTAAAGAAGATGTAGTTCAATATTATATTAGAGTGGAAAGAGGATTAGAGTCACTCGGCCTAACTTGTAACAACTTCATCTATTCGTAACGTAGAAAATGTTAAAAAGCTCTCTCTTGTGGGTTGTGTAGATGGACAGAAATATGGACATTTTATTATTGTATTTGTCTGAGTTGGAAAGATGAGGATGAATTATTAATTGAGTTGTCTGATCAGAAGTGCGGGCCCTTTATTCAACTCCCCACAAGAGTAAATATAAGGAGGAACGAAAAAACTCATTTTTAATTTATAGAAAAATTATACTCCAACAGGAATGACTTTAACTTGGGCTTCAAGTTGCAAGCGTCTCCGATGATACCAGGTAATAGGTAATAGTACCATCATGCTTTATCCTCTGAGCTTAGCTGCAGTGCAAGTACGGTGGTTCTTTTTGCTGAGTATCGTAAAAGCCAAGATTGACTGTCCAGCAGAGTAAAATGTATTGGATAAAATTTAATGACTTTTGTTGCTGTACTTGTCTCACTTTGATACTTGATCCTCCACTCGACATTTAAGACAAAGCCAGGCTTTTCTGTCGGTGAAATTAACTGTGTTACTTTTTATTATCTCTTCATCTACATTGCCATTTAGTTTGTTATTAGTGTTTACTGATGTGTTCTCCGATGAAATTGAGATGTACCCATGTGTTTCACGTATCTTATAATCATTCTTATCTTCATCCTCAATCTACATAAATTCTGGTCTTAGGGCGAATGTTAAATTTTGACCGCACACAGACCGACGGAGACTTGTGATTCTGTAAATATTTATCCCACCATTGCTACTTAAGAGTTTTATATTTGTTTAAGTTGATACAAAGACTTGTCTTGCTTCATTGGAGGAATTAATTAAATGGGTAGGTTGGGACAATTTTACAATGATAACACTATGGATGGATGTTGATGTAATGTCTCTGAATGCATCATATCATTTCCTGAGAAATTTCACCGAGACTTTTTGCTTCAACTCCAAACTATTGGCCTTCTTGTTCGATACTCGACGTCCTGGAGAGGAGCAAGTTCATAAACATGTTCCAAGCGCCAAATCCTTATTATTTTTCCTTTTTTATTTCCTCTCCCAAATGTACGTCTTTGAGATCTGTGTGAGCATTCTGTTCATCAGCTCTGACTGCACCTTCCTCTTAGATCTGCAACGAACTGGTAGAAAAGGGATTTTGAGTCATATCCACAGAGAGTATCATTTGACTTCGAACTGAAAAAGATACACACCTTGTATGTCTTTTCTAACCTTTCTTTCTAGGTGGGTGCATGTTCACTTGTTGGATGAAACGTGTAAGTGTTGTGTACCTCATTATTCCACAAGAAGTTTATATCTTTAGATTTCATCCCACCTAACCACTTTTACTTTTTCCCATCGTCCGAAAATTTCAGCTCATGATGGCCTTAGAAATTGAGACATGCCAAGCTGTCTGAGTAATACTCAAAACCTATCGATTTCTTGGTTCAATTGTGTGTGGTACTCAGCATTTTCAGCGAGGTATTAGCAACTAGTTCACTTGCAAATTATTACGCAATTGTGTTATTTATTTGAGGTACTTATTCTTTCACACGAAATAAACAAAATGCAATTTGGTATTCGTATCTCAAGAAAACTTTAACTCTTGAGTCCATAGATTTCTCGTAACTTGATTTATACGGTTATTTAATTTGCTACTGCTTTCATTTGTTATCTCTTTGCACATCATTCTGCTTTCTGCTACCCATTGCGACGGGGTACCTGCTAAATAGTAAAAAATCTACTTCGTGAAAAGTTGTTTTCCGCAAACCACTTCCAGGAAGTTTAAGGTCAAAGAGTAATTGAAAATAATGAAAAGTTAATTTGATCGTCTTTTGAAATTATTAACCTATTTAGAAAGAGATCTTTGAACGAGAGTTGAATTGAAGCATTGAAGCTACGAAACGTTAAAATGTGTTTAATTGCAATGAATTTTACTGTGAATCACTCAATTCTCGTACCAGTAGATTCTGTTTAGAGGACATGTTATGCTGATACGGTTTAGTATTTATTTCCCTTTTACGCTGGTTAAGAGTCGCTGCCATCCGTTTCCAATCACAAGCGCAGCACAAAAGACTCCTGCAAAAAATCTAATTATCTGAATCTCGCCTTTTCTTTTATTTGTGATGTGCAAAAAATAATACCTTCCGAAGACTTACCGTGTACAGAGCTCTCTTAATTCTATTACAATGCTGTTGTGAAATGTACATTATAGCTCCAAACAGTAAGAACATACGACAGAACAGTATTATCATTACACTGGGAGTTTTAAGTTGCCCCAGCTAAATATCCATACTCCTTACAGTAGTATGTAGCATCACGTTTTACAATACACCTGGAAGGTATTGTTCGATTACATTCATTCAGCCTACCGCACCGTGAGGTATAGTGCAAATGTCTCATCATCGTATTTTTTCACGAGAAGATGCGTAACTTCATCCCATTCCTTTTTGTTGTGAGTAATTAGATAAGCTCCTAGGAGTTGTTGTAGTAAAGAATAATGCAAGTGAGGGCCGGTCGTACAATCGAAACAGGATTTTTTAATTAGTATAAATAACTGATAGTGAACCTAGATGACTTTTACAAGAATTGAGAATTGGTGAAGTCATCCTTACAAACGCCTTACACATTACTTTTAAAATGCTGTGGTATGCCACATATTAGTAAACATCCAACATCCTACAAAGCTTGTATCTTTGGGTTTCTTTGTGCATCTTCTGTGACTTGCCGAGCAGTGAATGATAATGAATCGATTTCTTTCGGTATTGGTATGCGATTACTAGGACGAAAAGCTGATCCAACACAAAATTTGTCTCCTGTCGATTTCCAAGTTATCAGAAAGGATTTTAAGTGTAGCCTAGTTGTACGCTAACCACAAGTTAGCTGTTTGCAATAGAAAATAAAAGTTCTCAAACCTCAAGGATGCATTCCTCCTTGGAGTGTGCTTAACCGTATATGTTTAGAGCCCACATGATTCAACCACCTTGAATTGCCTAATGAACTTGTCTTGTGTTATCGAAATCGATATTTGCCCATTTGAGGCTTCGATTTGGATGATTAGGATGGCAAGTCTGAAGCGTGCTTGCAGCGAATGGCGAGCTGACTGCAGGCTGTGGATATCCAAAAAGTTTGACGACCGTCAACTGATGAAGATGATAGGGTGGCTTGAGAAGCAACCAAGTTTCGATTGCGTTAGGTATAATGCTAAAGCTAAACACGGCTCCTTTCCTAAAAAAGTTGATTGTGGTTTTATAATTCAAACTCTAGAAGGAATTTTGTTCCGAATTATTTGGGCAAGTAAGTAACGACGTGCACTCAAATTAGGCATCACCAAAGTCTACATTAGGCCTTGAAAACCACGAAATCTCATCCTAAACCGAGAGTTTTCTAACCGTCATTACCTCCTAATCATTATTCTCGTATTTTTTAGATTTTATGCCTCAGTTGAGCATACGAATTTCTAAATACAATAAGCACTCAAAACATTGATTGAAAGGGGAATTCAAATTGAAAAGGAATTTTCGAGTAAAAACTTTACTTTATTTGAAGTAAAAAGGTACACAGTACACAGCTA